>WNWK01011687.1:0-63319 GCA_009830355.1 Cherax destructor | reverse complement strand
TGGAGGGTCACCAGGCCGGCGGGTACACAACAGGCACGTTGAATTAGGTAGGGTACACACAGGCACGTGTGAGGTACACACGTGTGAAATACCGGCACGTGTGAGGGTACACACAGGCACGTGTGAGGGACCGCAGGCACATGTGAGTCCGCAGGCACGTGTGAGGGGTACACCGGCACGTGTGAGGGTACACACAGGCACGTGTGGTACACACAGGCACGTGTGAGGGTACACAGGCACGTGTGAGGGGTACCACGGCACGTGTGAGGGTACCACAGGCACGTGTGAGGGTACACGCAGGCACGTGTGAGGTACACCAGGCACGTGTAAAGTACACAGGCACGTGTGAGGGTACACCAGGCGTGTGGTACATAAAGAACATAAGAAAGGAGGAACACTGCAACAGGCCTACTGGCCCATACTTGGCAGGTCCATTTCAAAAGCAATCCACCAATAAAAATTTGTCCATCCCATCCCCATCACCATCAAGCAACAAGCCCGACAACACCACCCCCTTCCCCCGACCATTGTGCAAGTCCCTTAAATCCAACCCTTCTCACTCACAACAACACAGAAATAAGGAACACTGCAGCAAGCCAACTGGTTCACACTAGGTAGGTCCCCCTAAAACCCAAAACCAATCCCACAAACAAAAACTCCTACCCAACCTACCTACTCCATCCAAGGAATATGCTTTGATAATCAGGGCACTATAAAATAGGGTACTGAAGGAGCTGAAGCACCTGGTCCACCACAAGAGCATCAAAGGAGCTGAAGCACCTGGTTCATCACTAGGGCACTGAAAGAGCCGAAGCACATGATCCATCACCAGGGTACTGAGGAAGCCGAAGCACCTGGTCCATCACCAAGGCACTGAATGAGCCTAAGCACCTGGTCCATCACCAGGGCACTGAATGAGCCTAAGCACCTGGTCCATCACCAGGGCACTGAGGGAGCCAAAGCACCTGGTCCATCACCAGGGCACTGAAGGAGCAGAATCACCTGGTCCATCACCAGGGCACTGAGGGAGCCGAAGCACCTGGTCCATCACCAGGGCACTGAGGGAGCCGAAGCACCTGGTCCATCACCAGGCCGTTAAGGGAGCAGAATCACCTGGTCCATCACCAGGGCACCGAGGGAGCTGATAAAATATCTACATAATACTCCAACTTACGTGTGAGGGTACACGCAGGCACGTGTGAGGGTACACAGGCCATTCCCACTAGGCACGGCACATGTGAGGGTACACGCAGGCACGTGTGAGGGTACACACAGGCACGTGTAGGGTACACGCAGGCACGTGTGAGGTACACCAGGCACGTTGAGGGTACACGCAGGCACGTGTGAGGGTACACAGGCACGTGTGAGGTACACGCAGGCACGTGTAGGGTACACGACACGTGAGGGTACACGCAGGAGTGTGAGGGTACACACAGGCACGTGTGAGGGTACACACAGGCACATGTGAGGGTACACCAGGCACGTGTGAGGGTACACGCAGGCACGTGTGAGGGTACACCAGGCACGTGTGAGGGTACACACAGGCACGTGAGTACGACGTGGAGGTACACGCAGGCACGTGTGAGGGTACACCAGGCACGTGTGAGGGACACACAGGCACGTGAGGGTACACACAGGCACGTGTGAGGGTACACACAGGCACGTGTGAGGGTACACGCAGGCACGTGTGAGGGTACACGCAGGCACGTGTGAGGGTACACACAGGCACGTGTGAGGGTACACGCAGGCACGTGTGAGGGTACACACAGGCACATAAGAACATAAGAAAGGAGGAACACTGCAACAGGCCTACTGGCCCATACTTGGCAGGTCCATTTCAAAAGCAATCCACCAATAAAAATTTGTCCATCCCATCCCCATCACCATCCAAGCAACAAGCCCCGACAACACCACCCCCTCCCCCGACCATTGTGCAAGTCCCGCTTAAATCCAACCCTTCTCACTCACAACAACACAGAAATAAGGAACACTGCAGCAAGCCAACTGGTTCACACTAGGTAGGTCCCCCTAAAACCCAAAACCAATCCCACAAACAAAAACTCCTACCCAACCTACCTACTCCATCCAAGGAATATGCTTTGATAATCAGGGCACTATAAAATATGGTACTGAAGGAGCTGAAGCACCTGGTCCACCACAAGAGCATCAAAGGAGCTGAAGCACCTGGTTCATCACTAGGGCACTGAAAGAGCCGAAGCACATGATCCATCACCAGGGTACTGAGGAAGCCGAAGCACCTGGTCCATCACCAAGGCACTGAATGAGCCTAAGCACCTGGTCCATCACCAGGGCACTGAATGAGCCTAAGCACCTGGTCCATCACCAGGGCACTGAGGGAGCCAAAGCACCTGGTCCATCACCAGGGCACTGAAGGAGCAGAATCACCTGGTCCATCACCAGGGCACTGAGGGAGCCGAAGCACCTGGTCCATCACCAGGGCACTGAGGGAGCCGAAGCACCTGGTCCATCACCAGGCCGTTAAGGGAGCAGAATCACCTGGTCCATCACCAGGGCACCGAGGGAGCTGATAAAATATCTACATAATACTCCAACTTACGTGTGAGGGTACACGCAGGCACGTGTGAGGGTACACACAGGCACATGTGAGGGTACACGCAGGCACGTGTGAGGGTACACACAGGCACATGTGAGGGTACACGCAGGCACGTGTGAGGGTACACACAGGCACGTGTGAGGGTACACGCAGGCACGTGTGAGGGTACACGCAGGCACGTGTGAGGGTACACGCAGGCACGTGTGAGGGTACACACAGGCACGTGTGAGGGTACACGCAGGCACGTGTGAGGGTACACGCAGGCACGTGTGAGGGTACACGCAGGCACGTGTGAGGGTACACCAGGCACGTGTGAGGGTACACACGGCACATGTGAGGGTACACGCAGGCACGTGTGAGGGTACACGCAGGCACGTGTGAGGGTACACACAGGCACGTGTGAGGGTACACGCAGGCACGTGTGAGGGTACACGCAGGCACGTGTGAGGGTACACGCAGGCACGTGTGAGGGTACACACAGGCACATGTGAGGGTACACACAAGTACGTGTGAGGGTACACACAGGTACGTGCGAGGGTACACACATGTACGTGTGAATGTGACTGACCTGACCAGGTCAGTCATATATATATATGTATATATATATATATATATATATATATATATATATATATATATATATATATATATATATATATATATATTATTATATATATATATATATATATATATATATATATATATATATATATATATATATATATATATATATATATATATATATATATATTTTATTTATTAACACATCGGCCGATTCCCACCAAGGCAGGGTGGTCCGAAAAGAAAAACTTTCATCATCATTCACTCCATCACTGTCTTGCCAGAAGGGTGCTTTACACTACAGTTATAAAACTGCAACATTTACACCCCTCCTTCAGAGTGCCGGCACTGTACTTCCCATCTCCAGAACTCAAGTCCGGCCTGCCGGTTTCCTGAATCCCTTCATAAATGTTACTTTGCTCACCTCCAACAGCACGTCAAGTATTAAAACCATATGCCTCCATTCACTCCTATCAAATACGCTCACACATGCTTGCTGAAATCCAAGCCCCTCGCACACAAAACTTCCTTTACCCCCTCCCTCCAACCTTTCCTAGGCCGACCCCTACCCCGCCTTCCTCCACTACAGATTTATACACTCTCGAAGTCACTCTGTCTCGTTCCATTCTCTCTACATGTCCAAACCACCTCAACAACCCCTCCTCAGCTCTCTGGACAATCGTTTTGGTAATCCCGCACCTCCCTCCTAATTTCCAAACTCCGAATTCTCTGCATTATATTCACACCACACATTGACCTCAGACATGACATCTCCACTGCCTCCAGCCTTCTCCTCGTTGCAACATTCATCACCCATGCTTCACACCCATATAAGAGCGTTGGTATAACTATACTCTCATACATTCCCTCTTTACTTCCATGGACAAGGTTCTTTGTCTCCACAGACTCCGAAGTGCTCCACTCACCCTTTTCCCCTCATCAATTCTATGATTCACCTCATCCTTCATAGACCCATCCGCCGACATGTCCACTCCCAAATATCTGAATACATTCACTCTCCATACTCTCTCCTCCAATCTGATATCCAATCTTTCGTCACCTATTCTTTTTGTTATCCTCATCACCTTACTCTTTCCTATATTCACTTTCAATTTTCTTCTTTTACACACCTACCAAATTCATCCACCAACCTCTGCAGCTTCTCTTCAGAATCTCCCAAAAGCACAGTGTCATCAGCAAAAAGCAACTGTGACAACTCCCACTTTGCATTTGCTTCTTTTATCTTTTAGCCCAACACCTCTTGCCAAGACCCTCGCATTCACTTCTCTTACAACCCCATCTATAAATATATTGAACAACCACGGTGACATCACACATCCTTGTCTAAGCCCACTTTTACTGGGAAATAGTCCCCTTCCTCCTACACATCTAACCTGAGCCTCACTATCCTCATAAAAACTCTTCACTGCTTTCAGTAACCTTCCTCCTATTCCATACACCTGCAACATCTGCCACATTGCCCCCTATCTACCCTATCATACGCCTTTTCCAAATCCATAAATGCCACAAAAACATCTTTACCCTTATCCAAATACTGTTCACCTATATGTTTCACTGTAAACACTTGGTCTACACACCCCCTACCTTTCCTAAAGCCCCTTGTTCATCTGCTATCCTGCTTTCTGTTTTACTCTTAATTCTTTCAATAATAACTCTACCATACACTTACCAGGTACACTCAACAGACTTATTCCCCTATAATTTTTGCACTCTCTTTTGTCCCCTTTGCCTTTATACAAAGGAACAATACACGCTCTCTGCCAATCCCTAGGTACCTTACCCTCTTCCATACATTTATTAAATAATAGCACCAACCACTCCAAAATTATATCCCCACCTGCTTTTAACATTTCTATCTTTACCCCATCAATCCCAGCTGCCTTACCCCTTTCATTCTACCCACTGCCTCACGAACTTCCCTACACCCACAACTGGCTCTTCCACACTCCTACAAGATGTTATTCCTCCTTGCCCTACACACGAAGTCACAGCTTCCCTGTCTTCATCAACATTTAACAAATCCTCAAAATATTCTCTCCATCTTCCCGATACCTCTAACTCTCCATTTAATAACTCTCCTCTCCTATTTTTAACTGTCAAATCCATTTGTTCTCTAGGCTTCCTCAACTTATTAATCTCATTCCAAAACTTTTCTTATTTTCAACAAAATTTGCTGATAACATCTCACCCCCTCTCATCTGCTCTCTTTTTACATTGCTTCACCACTCTTTTAACCCTCTTTTTCTCTCCATATACTCTTCCCTCCTTGCATCACTTCTACTTTGTAAAAACCTCTCATATGCTAACTTTTCTCCTTACTACTCTCTTTACATCATCATTCCACCAATCGCTCCTCTTCCCCCCCCACCCACTCGCCTGTAACCACAAACTTCTGCTGAACACTCTAACACTACATTTTTAAATCTACCCCATACATTTTCGACCCCATTGCCTACACTCTCACTAGCCCATCTATCCTCCAATAGTTGTTTATATCTTACCCTAACTGCCTCTCTTTAGTTTATAAACCTTCACCTCTCTTTTACTTACTGATTCTATTTTCCTTGTATCCATCTACCTTTTACTCCCACTGTAGCTATAATTAAAAAGTGATCTGATAAATTTCAGGAAGATGGAGAAAATATTTTGAGGATTTGTTAAATGTTGATAGGAAGCTGTGATTTCGTGTGTAGGGCAAGGGGGAATAACATCTTGTAGGAGTGTGGAAGGCCAGTTGGTGTGGGGAATTTTGGCAGTGGAGTAGAATGAAAGGGTAAGGCAGCTGGGATTGATGGGATAAAGATAGAAATGTTAAAAGCAGGTGGGGATAAAAGGGTGCTATTATTTAATAAATGTATGGAAGAGGGTAAGGTATAGGGATTGGCAGAGGGGCGTGTATTGTTCCTTTGTATAAAGGAAAGGGGACAAAGAGTGCAAAAATTATGGGGGAAAAAGTCTTTGAGTGTACCTGGTAAAGTGTATGGTAAGTTATTGAAAAAATTGGAGTAAAACAGAAAGCAGGATAGCAGATGAAAAAAGGGCTTTGGGAAAAGGTGAGTGTGAACCAAGTTTTTACAGTGAAACATAGGTGAACAGTATTTGGATAAGAGAGATTAAAGATTTTTTGTGGCTTTATGGTTTTGGGAAAAAATATGATGGGGTAGATAGGGGGCAATGTGGCAGATGTTGCGGGGAAATGGAATAGGAGGGAAGTTACTGAAAGCAGTAAAGGGATTTTTATGAGGATAGTAAACCAAAGGTTAGAGTGTAGGAGGAAGGGGACTTTTTCCCCAGAAAAAAGTGGGCCTTAGACAAGGATGTGTGATGTCACCGTGGTTGTTCAATATATTTAAAAGATGGGGTTGAAAAAAGTGAATGGGGGGGGTCTTGGCAAGAGGTGTTGGGCTAAAGATAAAAGAAGCAAATGCAAAGTGGGAGTTGTCACAGTTGCTTTTGCTGATGACACTGTCTGGGAGATTCTGAAGAGAGAGCTGCAGAGGTTGGTGGATAATTTGGTAGGGTGTGTAAGAAGAAAAAAAAGTGAATATGGGAAAAGGGAGGAATTGATGAGGATAACAAAGAATAGGTGACGAAGATTGGATATCAGATTGGAAGTATGGAGGAGGTAAATTATTCAGATATTTGGGAGTGGACTTGGCGGATGGGTCTAAAGGATGGGGTGAATCCTTAAATTGATGAGGGGAAAAGGGTGAGTGGAGCACTTCGGAGTCTGTGGGGGCCAAAAAGAACCTTGTCCATGGAAGTAAAAGGGAAATGTATAAAGGTATGATTATACCAACGCTCTTATAGTTGTGAAGAAATGGGTGAAATGTTGAAACAGGGAAGGCTGGAGGCAGTGGAATGTCATGTCTGAGGTCAATGTGGTGTGAATATAATGCAAAAAATTTGGGGGTTTTGATTGGGGAGGTGCGGGAACCAGTTTGTCAGAGCTGAGGAGGGGTTGTTGAGGTGGTTTGGACATGTAGAGAGAATGGAACGAGACAGAGTGACTTCGAGTGTATAAATCTGTAGTGGGGGAAAGGCGGGGTAGGGGTCGGCCTAGGAAGGTTGGAGGAGGGTAAATTTTTTGTGTGCGAGGCTTGGATTTCCAGCAAGCATGTGTGAGCGTATTTGATAGGAGTGAATGGAGGCATATGGTTTAAAAATTTGACGTGCTGTTGGAGGGTAAAAATAACATTTATGAAGGGATTCAGGCCGGCAGGCGGACTTGAGTTCTGGAGATGGGAAGTACAGTGCCGGCACTCTGAAGGGGGGGGTGTAAATGTTGCAGTTTTTAACTTGTAGTGTAAAACACCCTTCTGGCAAGACAGTGATGGAGTGAATGATGATGAAAGTTTTTTTTTTCGGGAAACCCCCCTTGGGGGGAATCGGGCCCATTTGTTTAATAAAATATATATATATATATATAATATATATATATATATATATATATATATTTTATATATATATATATATATATATATAATATATATATATATATATATATATATATATATATATATATATATATATATATATATATATATATATATATACATATATATATATATTTTTGGTCAGGTCAGTCACATTCACGTACATGTGCCTCCCGCAATGTTACACATTCTGTGTCCCCCCACATGTGCCTGTGTGACCCTACGTGCCTGCCCTGTACCCTCACACTGCCTGCTGTCCCTCCCCTTTCCCGTGTACCCCACGTGCCTTTTGGGGTACCCTCACACGTGCCTGCGTGCCCCCCACGTGCCTGCGTGTCCCTCACATGTGCCGGTGTCCTCACACTTTCCTTTTTGCCCCACGTGCCTGCGTGTCCTCACGTGCCCGTGTACCCTCACACGTGCTGCTTTTCCCTCACACGTGCCTGTGTCCTCCACGTGCCGTACCTCACACGTGCCTGCGTGTACCCTCCCCGTGCCTGCGTGTCCCTCCCCGTGCCTGTGTGTACCCTCACCGTGCCCCCGTGTACCTCATGTGCCTTTTGTACCCTCACGTGCCTGCGTGTACCCTCACATGTGCCTTTTGTACCCTCACACGTGCCGCCGTCCCTCACGTGGGGTTGGGGGTTATGTAGATATTTTATCAACCCTCCCTTTCCTGTGATGGACCGGTGATTCTGCTCCCCTTTAAAGGCCTGGTGATGGACCAGGTGCTTCAGCTCCCCCCCAGTGCCCTGGTGATGGACCAGGTGGCTCCCCAGTGCCTGGTGATGGAGGGGGGATTCTGCTCCTTCATGCCCTGGTGATGGACCAGGTGCTGGCTCCCTCAGTGCCCTGATGGACCAGGTGCCCGGCTCATTCAGTGCCCTGGTGATGGACCAGTGCCCGGCTCATTCAGTCTGGTGATGGACAGGTGCTTCGGCTTCCTCAGTACCCTGGTGATGGATCATGTGCTTCGGCTCTTTCAGTGCCCTAGTGATGAACCAGGTGCTTCAGCTCCTTTGATGCTCTTGTGGTGGACCAGGTGCTTCAGCTCCTTCAGTACCCTATTTTATAGTGCCCTGATTATCAAAGCATATTCCTTGGATGGAGTAGGTAGGTTGGGTAAGAGTTTTTGTTTGTGGGATTGGTTTTGGGTTTTAGGGGGACCTACCTAGTGTGAACCAGTTGGCTTGCTGCAGTGTTCCTTATTTCTGTGTTGTTGTGAGTGAGAAGGGTTGGATTTAAGCGGGACTTGCACAATGGTCGGGGGAAGGGGGGGGTGGTGTTGTCGGGGCTTGTTGCTTGGATGGTGATGGGGATGGGATGGACAAATTTTTATTGGTGGATTGCTTTTGAAATGGACCTGCCAAGTATGGGCCAGTAGGCCTGTTGCAGTGTTCCTCCTTTCTTATGTTCTTATGTGCCTGTGTGTACCCTCACACGTGCCTGCGTGTACCCTCACACGTGCCTGTGTGTACCCTCACACGTGCCTGCGTGTACCTCACACGTGCCTGCGTAACCTCACACGTGCCTGTGTGTACCCTACACGTGCCTGTGTACCCTCACACGTGCCTGTGTGTACCCTCACACGTGCCTGTGTGTACCCTCACACGTGCCTGTGTGTACCCTCACACGTGCCTGTGTGTACCCTCACACGTGCCTGCGTGTACCCTCACACGTGCCTGTGTGTACCCTCACACGTGCCTGTGTGTACCCTCACACGTGCCTGCGTGTACCCTCACACGTGCCTGTGTGTACCCTCACACGTGCCTGTGTACCCTCACACGTGCCTGCGTGTACCCTCACACGTGCCTGCGTGTACCTCACATGTGCCTGTGTGTACCTCACACGTGCCTGCGTGTACCCTCACATGTGCCTGTGTGTACCTCACACGTGCCTGCGTGTACCCTCACATGTGCCTGTGTGACCTCACACGTGCCTGCGTGTACCTCACACGTGCCTGTGTGTACCCTCACACGTGCCTGCGTGTACCTCACACGTGCCTGCGTGTACCCTCACACGTGCCTGTGTGTACCCTCACACGTGCCTGTGTGTACCCTCACACGTGCCTGCGTGTACCCTCACACGTGCCTGCGTGTACCCTCACATGTGCCTGTGTGTACCCTCACACGTGCCTGCGTGTTCCCTCACATGTGCCTGTGTGTACCCTCACACGTGCCTGCGTGTACCCTCACATGTGCCTGTGTGTACCCTCACACGTGCCTGCGTGTACCCTCACACGTGCCTGTGTGTACCCTCACACGTACCTGTGTGTACCCTCACACGTGCCTGCGTGTACCCTCACACGTGCCTGTGTGTACCCTCACACGTGCTTGCGTGTACCCTCACACGTGCCTGTGGGTGTGTGTGGGAAACAGTCAGTTTGCAACACTAGGGCTGAAAACAGTAAGTGTATAAAAGACATTCATCATAAAGTTACAAATAAGGGCAATGGATCAGGACAGCAAACAAAGGGAGACAGCAGGGGAAAACAAGAGACTAGCTCCCTTAAGGTTTACTATATTAATAGCAGGAGTGTAAGAAATAAGATAGATGAGCTAAGATTAATTGCAAGTGCAGGAAACATAGATATTATTGCTATAACAGAGACCTGGCTCAATCTGAAAGATAGAGAGTTGCCTTCTGAATGTCACATACAAGGCTATAAATTATTCCACACTGATAGGGTCAACAGGAAGGGTGGTGGAGTAGCGATGTACTTCAGAGACAATTTAAAGTGTTGTGTTTGAATCTCTTTGGTTACAGCTTCTTGAGGGCCGTGTAAAACTTATTTTGGGTGTGATTTACAGGCCCCCAAATCTTGATAGGGAGTGCAGTAAACTTCTATGGGATGAAATTGTAAGGCATCTACACATGAAAATGTTGTGCTAATGGGAGATTTCAACTTTAGACAAATTGACTGGAGCAATTTGACAGGAAATTTAGAGTCAAGTGACTTTCTTGATACGATTCAGGATTGTTTTTTGAAACAGTTGGTGACAGAACCAACTAGAGGAAATAACCTGCTAGACTTGGTTCTTGCCAGCAGGGAAACGCTAGTTAATAATCTTGAGGTTAATGATGAGCTTGGGGAAAGTGATCACAAATCACTCAGTTTTAATATATCATGGAATTACCCTACTAATGGAAATCAAGTCTCTGTCCCTGACTTCCGCCTGGCTGATTTCATAGGACTGAAAATTACCTGGGTAGGCTGAACTGGAATGACCTGACAGTGGGTCAGGAGTGTGATGCCAGATATGACGTTTATGCCTAGAGAATAGTTCTAGCTGCTCAGACAGCTTATGTTCCTAATAGGAAATCAGATCAAAAAAAAATGATCCTAAATGGATGAACAATAGATTAAAACATCTCATTGGTCAAAAGAGAGGCATATATTGGCGAATCAAAAGAGGAGAGGGGCAATTAGGTAATCAATATATTCAGTTAAAGAGAGAAATAAAAAGGAATAAGAAAAGCAAAAGAGACTATGAGGTTAAAGTTGCGAGAGAATCGAAGACTAACCCAAAAGGATTTTTCAGGTATACAGAAGTAAGATTAGGGACAAGATAGGCCCACTCAAAGTCACTCAGGTCAGCTCACCGACAGTGATAAGGAAATGTGTAGAATGTTTAACACTTACTTCCTCTCAGTTTTTACACAGGAAGATACTAGCGATATTCCAGAAATAATTAATTATGTAGAACAGGATGATAGTAAACTATGCACGATTAGGGTCACAAGTGACATGGTCCTTAGACAAATAGATAAATTGAAACCTAACAAATCCCCAGGCCCTGATGAACTGTATGCAAGGGTTCTAAAGGAATGTAAAGAGGAGCTTAGCAACCCGTTGGCTAATCTTTTCAACATATCACTGCAAACTGGCATGGTGCCAAATAAGTGGAAAATGGCAAATGTAATACCTATTTTCAAAGCAGGTGACAGGTCCTTAGCTTCGAACTATAGACCAATAAGCCTAACCTCCATAGTGGGAAAATTTATGGAATCAATAATTGCCGAGGCAATTCGCAGCCATCTTGAAAAGCATAAATTAATCAACGAATCTCAGCACGGTTTACAAAAGGGCGTTCCTGCCTTACAAATTTAATAACTTTTTTCACTAAGGTGTTTGAGGAGGTAGATCATGGTAATGAATATGATATTGTGTATATGGACTTCAGTAAGGCTTTTGATAGAGTCCCACATCAGAGACTATTGAGGAAAATTAAGGCACACGGAATAGGAGGAGAATTTTTTCCTGGATAGAGGCATGGTTGACAAATAGGCAGCAGAGAGTTTGCATAAATGGGGAGAAATCAGAGTGGGGAAGTGTCACAAGCGGTGTTCCACAGGGGTCAGTATTGGGCCCCTTGTTGTTCACAATCTACATAAACGACATAGATGAGGGAATAAATAGCGACATAAGCAAGTTTGCCGATGACACCAAAATAGGCCGTCCAATTCATTCAAATGAGGACATTAGAGCACTCCAGGAAGATTTGAATAGACTGATGCAGTGGTCGGAGAAGTGGCAGATGCAGTTTAATATAGATAAATGCAAAGTTCTAAATATTGGACAGGACAATAACCATGCCACATATAAACTAAATAATGTAGATCTTAATACTACTGATTGCGAAAAGGATTTAGGAGTTCTGGTTAGCAGTAATCTAAAACCAAGACAGCAGTGCATAAGTGTTCGCAATAAAGCGAACAGAATCCTTGGCTTCATATCAAGAAGCATAAATAATAGGAGTCCTCAGGTTGTTCTTCAACTCTATATATCCTTGGTGAGGCCTCATCTAGATTATGCTGCACAGTTTTGGTCACCGTATTACAGAATGGATATAAATGCTCTGGAAAACGTACAAAGGAGGATGATAAGTTGATTCCATGTATCAGAAATCTTCCCTATGAGGATAGACTGAGGGCCCTGAATCTGCACTCTCTAGAAAGGCGTAGAATTAGGGGGATATGATTGAGGTGTATAAATGGAAAACAGGAATAAATAAAGGTGATGTAAATAGCGTGCTAAAAATATCTAGTATTGACAGGACTCGCAGCAATGGCTTTAAGTTGGATAAATTCAGATTCAGGAAGGATATAGGAAAGCATTGGTTTGGTAAAGAGTTGTCGATGAGTGGAACAAACTCCGAGTACAGTTATAGAGGCTAAAACGTTGTGTAGTTTTAAAATAGGCTAGGATAAATATATGAGTGGGTGCGGGTGGGTGTGAGTTAGACCTGACTAGTTTGTGCTACTAGGTCAGATGCCGAGCTCCTTCCTTAAGTGAATGTAACCTGACCTGATGGGTCGGGCATTGGCTTAAGCCGGTGGGAGATTTGGACCTGCCTCGCATGGGCCAGTAGGCCTGCTGCACATGCTGTTCTATATCTTCTAATCTGATATCACAAACATTAAGTCTGAAAGAGAGGAAACACTGCAGCAGGCACTACATAGAGCCACATGCAGAGACGCAGGTCTCAAACGTCTCCTACACCGACTTAAGCCAATGCCCCGACCCATCCAGGTCAGGTTACATTCACTTAAGGAAGGAGCACGGCATCTGACCTAGTAGCACAAACTAGTCAGGTCCAACTCACACCCACCCGCACCCACTCATATATTTATCAGCCTATTTTTAAAACTACACAACGTTTTAGCCTCTATAACTGTACTCGGAGTTTGTTCCACTCATCGACAACTCTATTACCAAACCAATGCTTTCCTATATCCTTCCTGAATCTGAATTTATCCAACTTAAAGCCATTGCTGCGAGTCCTGTCAATACTAGATATTTTTAGCACGCTATTTCATCACCTTTATTTATTCCTGTTTTCCATTTATACACCTCAATCATATCCCCCTAATTCTACGCCTTCTAGAGAGTGCAGATTCAGGGCCCTCAGTCTATCCTCATAGGGAAGATTTCTGATACATGGAATCAACTTAGTCATCCTCCTTGTACGTTTTCCAGAGCATTTATATCCATTCTGTAATACGGTGACCAAAACTGTGCAGCATAATCTAGATGAGGCCTCACCAAGGATATATAGAGTTGAAGAACAACCTGAGGACTCCTATTATTTATGCTTCTTGATATGAAGCCAAGGATTCTGTTCGCTTTATTGCGAACACTTATGCACTGCTGTCTTGGTTTTAGATTACTGCTAACCAGAACTCCTAAATCCTTTTCGCAATCAGTAGTATTAAGATCTACATTATTTAGTTTATATGTGGCATGGTTATTGTCCTGTCCAATATTTAGAACTTTGCATTTATCTATATTAAACTGCATCTGCCACTTCTCCGACCACTGCATCAGTCTATTCAAATCTTCCTGGAGTGCTCTAATGTCCTCATTTGAATGAATTGGACGGCCTATTTTGGTGTCATCGGCAAACTTGCTTATGTCGCTATTTATTCCTCATCTATGTCGTTTATGTAGATTGTAACAACAAGGGCCCAATACTGACCCCTGTGGAACACCGCTTGTGACACTTCCCACTCTGATTTCTCCCCATTTATGCAAACTCTCGCTGCCTATTTGTCAACCATGCCTCTATCCAGGAAAAAAATTCTCCTCCTATTCCGTGTGCCTTAATTTTCCTCAATAGTCTCTGATGTGGGACTCTATCAAAAGCCTTACTGAAGTCCATATACACAATATCATATTCATTACCATGATCTACCTCCTCAAACACCTTAGTGAAAAAAGTTATTAAATTTGTAAGGCAGGAACGCCCTTTTGTAAAACCGTGCTGAGATTCGTTGATTAATTTATGCTTTTCAAGATGGCTGCGAATTGCCTCGGCAATTATTGATTCCATAAATTTTCCCACTATGGAGGTTAGGCTTATTGGTCTATAGTTCGAAGCTAAGGACCTGTCACCTGCTTTGAAAATAGGTATTACATTTGCCATTTTCCACTTATTTGGCACCATGCCAGTTTGCAGTGATATGTTGAAAAGATTAGCCAACGGGTTGCTAAGCTCCTCTTTACATTCCTTTAGAACCCTTGCATACAGTTCATCAGGGCCTGGGATTTGTTAGGTTTCAATTTATCTATTTGTCTAAGGACCATGTCACTTGTGACCCTAATCGTGCATAGTTTACTATCATCCTGTTCTACATAATTAATTATTTCTGGAATATCGCTAGTATCTTCCTGTGTAAAAACTGAGAGGAAGTAAGTGTTAAACATTCTACACATTTCCTTATCACTGTCGGTGAGCTGACCTGAGTGACTTTTGAGTGGGCCTATCTTGTCCCTAATCTTACTTCTGTATACCTGAAAAATCCTTTGGGTTAGTCTTCGATTCTCTCGCAACTTTAACCTCATAGTCTCTTTTTGCTTTTCTTATTCCTTTTTTATTTCTCCTTTAACTGAATATATTGATTACCTAATTGCCCCTCTCCTCTTTGATTCGCCTATATATGCCTCTCTTTTGACCAATGAGATGTTTTAATCTATTGTTCATCCATTTAGATCATTTTTGTTTGATCTGATTTCCTATTAGGAACATAAGCTGTCTGAGCAGCTAGAACTATTCTCTGAAAACGTCATATTGGCAATCACCACCTACCTGACCCACTGTCAGGTCATTCCAGTTCAGCCTACCCAGGTAATTTTTCAGTCCTATGAAATCAGCCAGGCGGAAGTCAGGGACAGAGACTTGATTTCCATTAGTAGGGTAATTCCATGATATATTAAAACTGAGTGATTTGTGATCACTTTCCCCAAGCTCATCATTAACCTCAAGATTATTAACTAGCGTTTCCTGCTGGCAAGAACCAAGTCTAGCAGGTTATTTCCTCTAGTTGGTTCTGTCACCAACTGTTTCAAAAACAATCCTGAATCGTATCAAGAAAGTCACTTGACTCTAAATTTCCTGTCAAATTGCTCCAGTCAATTTGTCTAAAGTTGAAATCTCCCATTAGCACAACATTTTCATGTGTAGATGCCTTACGAATTTCATCCCATAGAAGTTTACTGCACTCCCTATCAAGATTTGGGGGCCTGTAAATCACACCCAAAATAAGTTTTACACGGCCCTCAAGAAGCTGTAACCAAAGAGATTCAGTGGCTGACGCTTCTAATTTTATATCTTGTCTAACACAACACTTTAAATTGTCTCTGACGTACATCGCTACTCCACCACCCTTCCTGTTGACCCTATCAGTGTGGAATAATTTATAGCCTTGTATGTGACATTCAGAAGGCAACTCTCTATCTTTCAGATTGAGCCAGGTCTCTGTTATAGCAATAATATCTATGTTTCCTGCACTTGCAATTAATCTTAGCTCATCTATCTTATTTCTTACACTCCTGCTATTAGTATAGTAAACCTTAAGGGAGCTAGTCTCTTGTTTCCCCCTGCTGTCTCCCTTTGTTTGCTGTCCTGATCCATTGTCTTTATTTATAACTTTATGATGAATGTCTTTTATACACTTACTGTTTTCAGCCCTAGTGTTGCAAACTGACTGTTCCCCACACACACCCATACCTCTATCATCTATCAGTTTAAAATACTAGGCATGTCAGCAATGGCCCTCTCAATCGAGTTGGCGATTATGCGGGAGCTTCATTGTCGACGTTTCGCCCACGCACTGGATTGTATCAAGTCGCAAACAAATGTTTGTAACTTGATAAGGCTCACTGAGGGAAAGAAGGAATGGTAAAGACCACTGTTGTAGGTAAACGACGTTTCGCCACCAGTGCCTTCACCAGTCTTGCTACGTTTCCACCAAAGTCCACTGTGTTGGGGAAATAAAGCTCACTGTGTGGGGGAGATTAATTTATTATGTTGAGAGATAAAGCCACTGTGAGGAGATAAATCTACTGTGTGGTGAGATAAATCTACTATATGGGAAGATAAAGCCTTTGTATAGGGAGATAAATTCACTGTGTGGGGGAGATAAAGCCAGTGTGAGGAAATGCTCACTATGTGGGAGAGATAAAGCCAACTATATGAGGAAATAAAGCTCATTATGTGGGAAATTAAAACCCATTGTGTAAATATAAAGCCACTATGGTGAGATAAAGCTCACTGTGTGGAGAAGATAAAGCCACCGTGGGGGAGATAAAGACACTATGTAGGGAGATAAAACCATTATGTGGGAAAGATAAAGCCCACTGTGTGGAAGAGATAAAGCCATTATATGGGGAAGTTAAAGCCAACCATGTAGAGAGATAAAGCTCACTGTGAGGAGAAGATAAAGTTCATTATGTGAAGGAAACAAAACTTTTGTGGGGGGAGATAAAGTTCACTATGTCGGGGGATAAAGCTCACTATGTCGGGGGATAAAGCTCACTATGTCGGGGGATAAAGTTCACTCTGTCGGGGGATAAAACTCACTCTGTCGGGGGATAAAGCTCACATGTCGGGGGATAAAGCCCACTTAACCAGCTCACCTCATTAAAAACACATCTCATTATATTGTATTCCTGCTACCTTGTGCCATGAACCTTCCAGATGTTATATAGGTCAGGGTAGCTACAAAATGTGCTTTATCTAATTCTGGTAACGAGTCCATATCAACCTATGTAAAAATTCTATGCACATAAAGGGTCCCAGAATCTGGAATTCATTACCAGTAAATACTAAGATAACCTTGTTTTAAATCAATTTAAGACTCTTCTCAAAAACCACCTACTCACCCTAAACTAAATACTCATATTATAAATTACTTTCAAGAATGCTCAATGTTATTTTCCTTAAGATAATCTCAATTTTATATTACCATCCTCCTAAACACTTGTTACAATGTAATATCATCATATTGTAATTTTAACAGTGTAATATCATCATATTGTAATTTGAAATCAAATATATAACTAGAAAAATCTCAATCAATTTCTCTAATATTATGTACATAGTCTATAAGTCATTAGATTAAGCTGCCCCAAATGCCATGGCATGTCAGTGGCTCTCCTGGCACTTCAGTTTATGATTGTAACTACAAATATCTATGTAAAATTGCAATGAAATAAAATTTACTTTACTTTACTAATAATGATGATAAACGGTGGAGTGAGACTGCGTGCGCCTTTGTTTACCTCTTGTGGAGCGAGGTGGTCAAGTGTACACATGCTGGTCTCCCCGGGGACCACTAGCAGGGTCCTAGATACCCAGGGACCACCAGCAGGACCCTCGCTGCCCAGGAGCCACCACCAGGGCCCTTGCTGCCAAGGAATTACTAGCAGGACCATCGCTGCCCAGGAGCCACCAGCAGGACCATCGCTGCCCAGGGGCCATCAGCAGGGCCAATGCTGCCCTAGGGACCACCAGAATGGGCCTTATTGCCCAGGAAATCTGTACTTCAGGTAGGTTCCACTTTTAGAGGGAGAGGATTTGCTTCAAAGAATGGGATCTACCCTTCCCTCAGATCAAGCGTAATCACCTCCAATTACCCAGACCTTGTTACTTCCTCCACCCCAGAATATAATATCAGTTCGTGTAGGACCCAGGCTCACTAACTCACACAGGATCCACAGTAACCTGGCTAGGTTGTCAGTGTGGTTAGAGACGTGGATGATGAATTACGCTGGTAAGTGTAAAGTAATAAATGCATTGTTGATACATTATTATTATTATAATAAAAAAGAAGCGCTAAGCCACAGGGGTCATACAGCGCAGCCATTGTGGATACAGTAATCTCAAATATGAGTACAAAAATATTTGCGGCAAATTAACCTAAATAAGAGAATTAAAAGTCCTTGGAGTAATTATAAGCAACATTCTCAAAAGTACTAAACAATGTATATGTGTGAGTAGGAAAGTCATCTGAATGCTAGGTTTTATTACTATAAATTTTGATTACAGAACACCAGAAACTATATTGACAGTGATGTACTGGCTAGACCGCATCTTGAATATGCCATCTGGTTTTATGTCTCCAAATTAAAAATGTGTTTGTAGGGAAAAAATTATTCCCTGGTGTGATGTTAATCAAATAACGATCCTCTCACTTCTTAAACACTCGCTGGACTACATATGCTATGTATCAGTGAGAAAAGAAATCGCCGGTATACCGGTGATAAGTTCCCCTCCTATTTAAAAAGCAAATAATCACGTTGTACCCCATATTATAAGCTGTAAATCTATTTTTTTTTGTTTTGCCACCAAAAGACCCAGATTTTTATCTTTCACTTAATGGATGTCACCTGCTATCAGGTGAAGGTTGTATTGGTGGTGGCTGCCCGCCTCTTCAACACCAGCGTTTGACAGGTGTTGGAGTGGTTGGCACCTGTCAGGTGGACTCGCTACCTGGGTGACATCTGCTGATGCAGGTGTTTTATGCATTGCTTATAGACTTGACACTTAACAGTATGGTTTACCGATATACAACAGAGTTTGCATAAATGGGGAGAATTCAGAATGGGGATGCATTACTAGTGATGTTCTGTAATGGTCAGTATTGGGCTCCTTGTTGTTCACAGAACAACGAAACACTTGGATATCTTTATTGTAGAGTTATAACACACATGCGCAACATTTGGATATCTTTATAATGGAAAGAATAAAACACATGAGCATCACTTGGATATCTTTATTGTGGAGGGAAAAGATACATGTGCATTATAAGTGTTGCACATGTGTCTTATTTCTACATGTCTTCTACCGTTTGCAGTATTATTTTCTGAATTGGATTGATAAAGCTACGGGTTGGTGAAATGTCGCCACAATAAAAATACCCACGTGTATTATACATTAATAACATAGATGAGAGAATTGATGACGACATAAATAAGTCTGCCCAATGTACCTCTAATCTTTTGACTACCGCCCACAGGATGGGTATGGGGTGCATAATAAAGATATTAAAGTAACTTAAACTAACGATGACACTATAACAGGCCGTCAACTAAATTTTGAGGGCACTGGAGCTATAGCATGATCTAGATAGCTTCAAGTTGTGGTCGGAGAAGTGGTAGATGCAGTTCAATGTGGACAAGTGTAAGGTTCTAATCCTGAGTAAAGAAAATAATCATGAGACTTACATATTAATAATGTAGATCTCAGTTAATCCGAATTCGAAAAAAATACTTAGGTTAGTTAGCTTAATATCTTTATTATGCACCCCATACCCATCCTGTGGACGGGTAGCAGTAGTCCAAAAATAAAACACAGTGGATAGACTTCTTGGCTTCATATCAAGAGGTATCTAAATTTTCAGATTATATTTCAACTTTGGAAAACATACAGAGAAAGATGAGGCAGTTGATTTCATGTACTAGAAA
Source organism: Cherax destructor (assembly GCA_009830355.1). Taxonomy (NCBI): domain Eukaryota; kingdom Metazoa; phylum Arthropoda; class Malacostraca; order Decapoda; family Parastacidae; genus Cherax; species Cherax destructor. Next base: position 43,479 of record WNWK01011687.1, on the reverse strand, counting down.
TCTTTCCGACAAAGACAAGGTGAAGACACTGAATGGCGTAGAATTAAGGGAGATACGAATGAGGTACAGCCTTGAGGGAGTGACCACCTACCAATGGTAACGGATTGATCACGTTAAAATTACTTCTACTGTCTCCATCGTTGTATTTGCTTGTATTCGACTAAAGAAACCTGTTGTGCAAGCGACGCATTTCGTCAATAAAGACATCCCATGTGCTGCATGTGTCGTATTAATCAACTTGTCGGTAATGTATACTATCAATATGATATCAGTTATTACTGTACTGTCGAGGAACTGGTCTAAACAACCCTGAGACACGAAAGTGTCCTTTTTTTCAGAACAAAAACATTAAGAGACCTGCGGCGTTCTTCCATTCTTAGTACCAAACTTGCACACGAGAGTCACTCCCTACGAAAGCAAAAGACTCGGCAGACGATGTAACATCCCCCCAATGAAAAGCAGGGGTGCCACTAGCACGTTGAGAGACAACACAATAAGTGTCAGGGGCCCAAGACTGTTCAACTGCCTCCCAGCATACATAAGGGGGATTACCAATAGACCCCTGGCTGTCTTCAAGCAGGCCCTGGACAGGCACCTAAAGTCGGTACCTGACCAGCCAGGCTGTGGTTCGTACGTAGGACTGCGTGCGGCCAGCAGTAACAGCCTGGTTGATCAGGCCCTGATCCTCCATGAGGCCTGGTCACAGACCGGGCCGCGGGGGCGTTGACCCCCGGAACTCTCTCCAGGTAAACTCCAGGTGTTCTTATGTTCTTAATCCCATTGTTGGTATAAACCTTGGCAATCGATACCGACAAGTATTACCTCATTTTTTTTGTCTTCTCTCTTTACAAATGTTTTGCAAAATCAGTGAAATCAATTGTTAATGTCGGGACAAACCTCTGAGGCTGGGGTAATTATCCTTATACTCAAGACCTCACGTTTCCACCAATCCTGTCTCAACACGTCATTAATGGGCGTGACTGACCATTTGCCGTCCATATAAATGACAGAAAGCAGTGTCTTCACATCAGACATCAGCTGCTTTGCACAGAAGCAAGTACCTGCTCTCTCGGCTAGCCTTAACAATGGAGACAGCTTACCAGGAACGTATGGCCGCCGCCATGGCCACAGCTCTAGCCGCCAAGAGGTCCATGGCCCCTGAAAATGCTGCTGAGATGCGCCTTTACTTGGACAAGCTGAAGGACCTGGTGCCGCTCTGCCCCAAGAATCGCAAGGTAACTAAATTGGAATTGATCCAACACGTTATCGACTACATCGGCGACCTTCAGGACACTCTTCAGTCCGACTCCGAGTCTGACAGTGCCCCAGAGAGTCCACTGGAACACATGAACTTCAGCGATGCTTACATGACCTCGCAGCAGCCCGGCCATGACTACTCAATGGATTACCGCCTCAGCAGCGCCTCTGGTTGTAACAGCAGTGCCTCATCTTCGGGATACACCAAAGACTTCAGTTCTTCAGGATTCAGTGATATGGAAAGTTCTACCAGCTCCACCAGTGGTTTCAGCAGTGAGTCTAGCAATTACAGCACCATCCTTTACAGTGACCAAGGCAGCAGCTCAACATTAGGCTTCAGATCCTCTTGTTATCCGAACCTCTGAAAACATTATCCTCACACCTGGTGGTCGACCAGATCGTGGTTGTTGTCAAGGTGTACATGTTTGCTAAAACTTCTTCCAGTTACCAACGATGTCTGTGATAGTCACATAGTTATTGTATTTATTGTATATATATAAACAAATGCATTTTTATCTTGTGTATGTAAATATATAAATACTATATGTATATATAATGTGAATAAATTTTTTTTAAATATATTTGAGTGGACTTTCTCTGGAGTAAAACGGTATTTATCCAATTCCCGTTAAAGCTGCCAACCATTGACACAACTTGACAATATGTTGCACACAATCCTGTAATCCATTCTAAATTTGCAGTCCTGTACCCATTCTAAATTTGGATTAATGCAATTTAAATTTATTGTTTTAAGCTTCTCTTAACTATATATCTAAAGCATCTTATTAATATCCCTCTTGGGAATGAGGTTGTAAAATACCACGAGTTGATAAAACACTGCGGCGGCAGAATTGAAACCTCTTGAGACAGCATTTCACTTGAGGATTAAGTGTCCAAAAACATTTGGTGCCCATGTGTATGGTAATCTCAAGAGGTTTACGGTCTGCGGTGGTGTCTTCGTCAGTCCCTTCTATTTATACTTATCTTACACTTGTTGAAAATAGTATAAAATACCGACAAGTTGAAGATTAAGACAAATGTGGAACAGTTGGGTATCATTATTGAAACATTTCGCCTACACAGTAGGCTTCTTCAGTCAAATACCAAGGCAGCAGTAGTAATAATATAAAGATGATGTAATCAGTCCGTCAACCTTGGAAAAAAAATATTTGAGGTTGTCAGTCCCTCCATGGAACTGAACTCTTCTCCAGGCTGAGGGACTGACCACCTCAAATACTTTTTCTCCAAGGTTGATGAACTGATTACATCATCTTTATTTCATTACTACTGCTCAATTGTATTTGACTGAAGAAGCCTACTGTGTAACGTTTTCTGGCCCTTCGAGGGAGGTGCCTAGACGCTGGTGAATGGCTTATGATCAAGGGAATTGGAACTCTTACTCTTCCTTGAATCAGACCTGATTGCCTCCCGTTTTTCATTCCCAGAGAGATGTAGTGACTTCTATGGGTTTAGCGCTTCCCCATGAACATAGTAAAAATCAAGTTATCAATTTATTTTCCTAGGAAAGATTGTTGATACAGATAATTGTCAACCTTTAATGTATGTTCTTACACCGCATTTATCTTGTCTATATAAATAGGACTTGGTATTTATATTTCTTGGGGTGAGAATCCCAGTTTTTAGTGAATATAAATTTCTGCATTTTTTTTTTCTGCTAACCGGAATTCAAAATCCTTTTCACACAATGCATGATAAGATTTGTGTTAAATAACAAAAAAAGGCACAATACCGTGACTGGAACAATACACACACTCTTGCTGCTAATTATACCCACAGTTAGATCAATAACGTAGATTACGAACAACAAAAACCCCTAAAACTGATTCCTGTGGAACGCCACTTTTCCAGTCTGGAAAACATGAATAAATAAAAGGGATATATATGTGTTGTAAATAAACAAGACAGGACTCGCAGTAATGGATTCAGGTTAGATAAATTTATATTTAGAAAGGATATTGTGAAGTACTGGTTTGGAAATAGAGCTTTAGATGAGTGGAACAATCTCCCTAACAACGTCATTGGGTAGTTTTTAAATATAGGATGGGCGGGCACATGAATGAGTGTGAGTTGGGCCTGCCTAACACGGGTCAATAGGCCTTCAATAGTGTTCTTTCTTCTATTATGTGTGGAACATCGTACTTTTTATGATCTACTCTAAACCATCTTTTTTGTAAACCATTGTAAATGAGTTGCCAGTAAGAGGGTAAAGATCCATTTGTGCTAGTAATGCTTAAGGGCTATCACATTTGCCATTTTTCACTTATCTGGCACTATGCCAATTTGTAGTGATATGTTGAAAAGATTAGCCAAGGTATTTTTCACTTATCTGGCACTATGCCAATTTGTAGTGATATGTTGAAAAGATTAGCCAAAGGTTTGCTAAGCTCCTCTACATTCCTTTAGAACCCTTGCGTACAGCTCATCAGGGCCTGGGGATTTGTTAGGTTTTAATTTATCTGTTTGTCTAAGGACCATGTCACTTGTGACCCTAATCGTGCATAGTTTATTATCGTCCTGTTCTACATAATTTATTATTTCTGGAATATCGCTAGTATGTTTCACTGTAAAAACTGAGAGGAAGTAGGTGTTAAAAATTCTACACATTTTCTTATCACTGTCGGTAACTTTTGAGTGGGCTTATCTTATCCCTAATCTTACTTCTGTATACCTGAAAGAATCCTTTTGGGTTAGTCTTCGATTCTTTTGCAACTTTAAGTTTTGTAGAGAAGAAGGAAAAGATATGATTGAGATGTTAAAGTGGAAGACAGATATAAACAAAACGGACAACAAGGTATTACAAATACGTAACCAGGACAGAACTATTGATGTGTAATTGAAGTGATGATAAGTAAAACAAATGTTGTTAAAGTGTTACTCAAGTAAATACTTTGAGTAATGTTCAGTGTGTATGAATCACTCCTTCATTCGTAATTAATGCTCTCTCATGGAAAATTACTTTTTATTAAACGACAATCAGTATTAAATCTTATGTTCTTATGACAATCAGTATTACTTTCAAAATTAGTATAAATTTGTAAAATTTATTATGCCTCAGGATGTAAGGTTAACCACAAATAAGGTGCGGCTCTTTCATAAACATACAAAAGTTAAGGGCACAGAAAACAAGTACTCTAAATTATTTTTAATAATATATATAAATATACAAAATAAATAATGGCATCTGTCTTTATGTACAATAAATACAATAGATATGTGACAATCACAGGAACGAGTACTCCATCATAGATCACAGGCACACCATCAATCTTGGAGACTCATACTGTCGCTGAGTACCAATACATCATCTAAGATCCGGCAGGGAAGATTTCCAAAACGGTCACCAGGTGTGAGGATAATGTTTTCATCGTAGGTTCGGATAACAAGAGGATCTGAAGCCTGACGCTGCGCTGCTGCCTTGGTCACTGTAAAGGATGGTGCTGTAATTGCTAGACTCACTGCTGAAACCACTGGTGGAGCTGGTAGAACTTTCCATGTCACTGAATCCTGAAGAACTGAAGTCTTTGGTGTATCCCGAAGATGAAGCACTGCTGCTACAACCAGAGGCGCTGCTGAGGCGGTAATCCATTGAGTAGTCATGGCCGGGCTGCTGCGAGGTCATGTAAGCATCGCTGAAGTTCATGTGTTCCAGTGGACTCTCTGGGGCACTGTCAGACTCGGAGTCGGACTGAAGAGTGTCCTGAAGGTCGCCGATGTAGTCGATAACGTGTTGGATCAATTCCAATTTAGTTACCTTGCGATTCTTGGGGCAGAGCGGCACCAGGTCCTTCAGCTTGTCCAAGTAAAGGCGCATCTCAGCAGCATTTTCAGGGGCCATGGACCTCTTGGCGGCTAGAGCTGTGGCCATGGCGGCGGCCATACGTTCCTGGTAAGCTGTCTCCATTGTTAAGGCTAGCCGAGAGAGCAGGTACTTGCTTCTGTGCAAAGCAGCTGATGTCTGATGTGAAGACACTGCTTTCTGTCATTTATATGGACGGCAAATGGTCAGTCACGCCCATTAATGACGCGTTAAGACAGGATTGGTGGAAACGTGAGGTCTTGAGAGAAACTCCAATGAGGATAATTACCCCAGCCTCAGAGGTTTGTCCCGACATTAACAATTGACTTCAATGATTTTGTGAAGCAGTGATCAAATATCTTCAATTTCAATTATCTCCTATATGAATCTCTCAAAGAGGGACTAAAGTAAGTTCAGTGTTTATATCCTTCGAGATACACACATTTTAGTTTATATACAGTGCACTGAGAAATTCATGCCTCTTGGTGTACATATACTGAGATTCACACTTCTTGGGGTATATATCGAGATATACACCTCTCAGTGTACATACTCATAAACAGACCTCTCGGTGTAAATACACTGAGATTCACACTTCTTGGTATATATACACACTGAGATATAAACCGCTCGGTGTACATAATAATAATAATAATAATAATAATAATAATAATAATAATAATAATAATAATAATAATAATAATAATAATAATAATAATAATAATATAATAATAATTTGTATTTGGACATGATACAAAGAATTACATTTGGTTATTGAGATTACGTGAGGTGTACATGCCAAAAGCCCCTAGTATGCAGGGCATTTTGGGCAGACTTAAAATTAACTTAAAACTAAATTGTAAGAATTATTGTAGATAGTATACAATGAGTAAAGGTGAGTATTTAAGCTATGAAATTTGAACATAGTTTTGTATTTTTGTCTTCATTATAAAATTAATTAAATCAGATTAAACAAATTAAAGCAATAATAATAATAATAAAATAATAAAAAGTTATGGTTGATAATTTATAAAATAAGTAAAGTTGCATATCTAAGTTTTAAAGTTTGAATATAAGTTGAACATATCAATTAATTGTAGCAATTTATTGCAGCAATGCAACTAATTGAGTGAGATAACAATTTAAAACAATTAATTGCATTGCAGTTAGTTTACGTGGTCATTATAATGTAAGTGTTGTGGGAATAATTAGCTAAGTAAGTATTATTCATAACAGGTTTTACATTCATTCATTCGTTCATTCATACAATACATTGACTTTAAAGTCAGGTTTTACGTTAAGTGATTATTCTACTTTGCTGGGAATGGTTGATATGGAGCAATTAGCTTTGGGTGAGAAGGTGGTTTTTAGCATCGCTTTGAATTGGGGTACAGGTAGGGTTTCTTTGGCAATGACAGGTAATGAATTCCAAATTTTCGTGCCTTTTATGTGCATTGAGTTTTTACATAGTGTTAGGTGGACACGGGGAACATCGAGGAGTGATCTGTGTCTAGTGTTATGGTCATGTGTCCTGTTAAAATTAGTAAGGAGAAGTTTGAGTGGTGGGTTAATATCTGCATAGAGTGTTCTATGTATGTAATAGGCACAGTAAAAAGTATGGATGTCTTGTATGGTGAGTAAGTTTAGGTTTTTGAATATTGGTGAAGTATGTTGCCTGGAGTGGGAATTTGTTATCATTCTAACTGCTGCCTTTTGTTGTGTTATTAGTGGTCTGAGATGAGTTATTGATGTAGAGCCCCATGCGCAGATTCCATAGGTGAGGTAGGGGTAAATGAGTGAGTGATATAGGGTAAGGAGAGCTGGTTGTGGAACATAGTACCGTATCTTGGATAGTATTCCCACGGTCTTTGAGACTTTCTTGGAGATTTGTTGTATGTGTGTCTGAAATTTGAGGCATACTTTGAGATACAGACTTCTCAGCGTATATACCTTTGAGATAGACGACTCTGTGTATATACCATGTATGAGATAAAAAGGCACGAAATTATTATTTATGGACGAAAATACACCTGGGTCGGGGCATTGGCTTAAGCCGGTGGGAGACTTGGACTTGCCTCGCATGGGCCAGTAGGCCTGCTGCAGTGTTCCTTCTTTCTTATGTTCTTATGTTCTTATGTTCTTAGTTTTAAAAATTGTAGAAAACAGTGAAGAAAGTAAATATATGTAACTTTGCTAAGTGATACATATAATTTCAATCAGTTTACAACACACTCATATAATTATGTATAGTTATAGATTTATATTTCCCTGGAAAGTGATGGGACACCCACTTGAGCTTCCATAGTCATACGGGAAGCCAAGTTACAGTGCTCAAACCTGCTGGGATCCTTGGGCTATAATCTTCATAATCCAAAATATTCTGAATACATTAATTAGACAAAGAAAATGTTTAGCTGTTTAAAATCAAGGATTACTGTAATGGATAGGGACCACTACATTGGCAATATTCCTGAATTTACATTCGCTCGCTCAGATATCCTAATACCATGGACTACCATTTATTAGCGTACTCGACCAACAACAATGGCCGGAGCTAAAACTATTAATGTCTTTAGGGAATATCCCGGAGGCTTTTCAATAAAGTTTAATTAAAGAGAACTAGATCCCCTGGGTCCCTAACCTACTAGGCTCCACCCACCGTTGTCAAGGTTTACATCCAGACATTTGTTTTGTTGGAAACTTATAAAAGTACAGTAAATGTAACTGATAGTACTGCTGGTAAAGTGTCCTTACAGATAACTTACAATCTCGAAAAAATCAAGAATTTCTCACATTTGGCGACAAGTCAGGTCAGGCTGTAGTGGGCTAATTCTCAGGTGACCTGAGAGGGTTCCAGCAAGCCCTAAGGTACCTCGGAGACATGAGCTCCCTGATGATAGTAAAACCAATCAAGAGGATGTGTCAGAATTTCTAAGGAACAATTATACTTTTGTGTATAAATGAAAAGCCAAAAATAAATACAAAACAGTAATGCCTCGTGACTAAACATTGTAATTATAAGTTTTTTATTGTGTAGATTTGTTCTTGCACTTGACAGACGTAGTTGTGACATTTCCTGCCTATTTTTATTCAGGGGTAAAGGAAAAAAGTGTATGTCAAGCAAATATGATTCGACCGTTGTGTTATCCACTAGTTTTTGGCGGAAGGCGGAGAGGAACGAGGGGTGAGGGATGGGGGGAGAACATAAGAACATAAACTGAGTGCACGGAGAGCCACTGACATGCCATGGCATTAGGGGCAGCTTAATCTAGTGACTTATAGACTATATAAGAACATAAGAAAGAAGGAACACTGCAGCAGGCCTACTGGCCCATGCGAGGCAAATCCAAGTCACCCACCGGCCCAAGCCTAGTCAGGGCAGGTCACATCCACTTAAGGAAGGAGCACGGCATCAGACCCATCAGCACAAGCTAGTAAGGTCCAACTCACACTCACCCACACCCACTCATGTATTTATCTAACTTATTTTTAAACGTACACAACGTTTTAGCTTCTACGACGGTACTCGGGAGTTTGTTCCACTCATCCACAACTCTATTACCAAACCAGTGCTTTCCTATATCCTTCCTAAAGCTCTCGCTTCACACTGCGAGGGTCTGCGTTCGATTCCCAGCGCGGGTAGAAACACTGGGCGTGTTTCTTTACCTAGGAGTTAGTCGACTGGTGTGGGTCGCATCCTGGGACAAGGACCTAATTTGCCCGAAATGATCTGCATAACAAGGGGCTTTCTATATAGTAGTATGTCATTGATGTCAGCTAGGCCTGTATACCAGGAACATGTATTTGTAGTAAATAAAGATATTGTATTATTATTATTATTATTATTATTAACTTAAAACCATTGCTGCGAGTCCTGTCTTAGCTAGATATTTTTAGCACGCTATTTACATTCCCTTTATTTATTCATGGTTTCCATTTATACACCTCAGTCATATACCCCCTAATTCTACGCCTTTCTAGGGAGTGCAGATTCAGGGCCCTCAGTTTGTCCTCATAGGGAAGATTTCTGATACATGGGATCAACTTTGCCATCCTCCTTTGTACGTTTTCCAGTGCATTTATATCCATTCTGTAATACGGTGACCAGAACTGTGCAGCATAATCTAAATGAGGCCTAACCAAAGATATATAGAGTTGAAGAACAACCTGAGGATTTTTATTATTTATGCTTCTTGATATGAAACCAAGGATTCTGTTCGCTTTATTGCGAACACTTAATAATAATAATAATAATAATAATAATAATTTTTATTTGGACATGATACAAAGAATTACATTTGGTTATTGAGATTACATGAGGTGTACATGCCAAAAGCCCCTAGTATGCAGGGCATTTTGGGCAGACTTAAAATTAACTTAAAACTAGATTGTAAGAATTATTGTAGATAGTATACAATGAGTAAAGGTGAGTATTTAAGCTATGAAATTTGAACATAGTTTTGTACTTTTGTCTTCATTATAAAATTAATTAAATCAGATTAAACAAATTAAAGCAATAGTAATAATAAAATAATAAAAAGTTATGGTTGATAATTTATAAAATAAGTAAAGTTGCTTACCTAAGTTTTAAAGTTTGAATATAAGTTGAACATATCAATTAATTGTAGCAATTTATTGCAGCAATGCAACTAATTGAGTGAGATAACAATTTAAAACAATTTAAAACAATTAATTGCATTGCAGTTAGTTTACGTGGTCATTATAATATAAGTGTTGGGAATAATTAGCTAAGTAAGTATTATTCATAACAGGTTTTACATTCATTCATTCAATCGTTCATTCATACATTACATTGACTTTAAAGTCAGGTTTTACGTTAAGTGATTATTCTACTTTGCTGGGAATGGTTGATATGGAGCAATTATCTTTGGGTGAGAAGGTGGTTTTTAGCATCGTTTTGAATTGGGGTACAGGTAGGGTTTCTTTGGCAATGACAGGTAATGAATTCCAAATTTTCGTGCCTTTTATGTGCATTGAGTTTTACATAGTGTTAGGTGGACACGGGGAACATCGAGGAGTGATCTGTGTCTAGTGTTATGGTCATGTGTCCTGTTAAAATTAGTAAGGAGAAGTTTGAGTGGTGGGTTAATATCTGCATAGAGTGTTCTATGTATGTAATAGGCACAGTAAAAAGTATGGATGTCTTGTATGGTGAGTAAGTTTAGGTTTTGAATATTGGTGGAGTATGTTGCCTGGAGTGAGAATTTGTTATCATTCTAACTGCTGCCTTTTGTTGTGTTATTAGTGGTCTGAGATGAGTTATTGATGTAGAGCCCCATGCGCAGATTCCATAGGTGAGGTAGGGGTAAATGAGTGAGTGATATAGGGTAAGGAGAGCTGGTTGTGGAACATAGTACCGTATCTTGGATAGTATTCCCACGGTCTTTGAGACTTTCTTGGAGATTTGTTGTATGTGTGTCTGAAATTTGAGGCCACTGTCAAGATTTATTCTAAGAATTTTCCCTCTGTGAGTTTTGCGATAGGGGACCCGTTTATCATTATGTTAAGTGGTGCGTTTGCAGCTCTGTTCCCAAACTGGATAAAATAGGTTTTATCAATATTGAGAGTAAGTTTGTTGGTCATCATCCAGGTAGATATTTTCTGCAATTCAGTATTTGCAGTGTTGGCTAGTGTGTCTGGGCTTGGGTGAGAGATAACGTATGTAGTGTCATCTGCAAAAAGTATGGGTTTGAGTAGTTGAGATGCATTTGGTAGGTCGTTAATGTAAATGAGAAAGAGTAGTGGGCCAAGAACACTTCCCTGTGGGACCCTACGGTAATAGTTTGCGCGGTGGAGCTAGCTCCATTAGTGTACACATATTGGTTTCTGTTGCTAAGGTATGATTTTAGGTAGTTTAAGGAGTGTCCTCTTATACCATAGTGCGATAATTTTAAGTGTAACAGATCATGGTCAACTGTATCAAAAGCTTTACGTAAATCAATGAAGATTCCCACTGGGATTTCTTTTTTCTCAAGGGCGGTGTAAATTATTTCTAACATGTGTATAATGGCATCATTTGTATTTTTATTAGGCCTGAATCCAAATTGACAGTGGTTGAGTACGTTGTTGGAGGTGAGGTAGGAATATATTTGTCTATGAATTAATTTTTCAAAGATTTTGGAGAGAAGGGGTAAGTTAGATATCGGCCTGTAGTTATTCAGGTCTGCTTGATCTCCTCCCTTATGTATTGGGGTGACCCTCGCTATTTTGAGTATTGATGGGAAGGTAGAGGATTCAATGGATTTGTTAAAAAGTGTTGCAATAATTGATAATTGGTTTTAGATTACTGCTAACCAGAACTCCTAAATCCTTTTCGCAATCAGTAATATTAAGATCTACATTATTTAGTTTATATGTAGCATGATTATTTTCCTGTCCAACATTTAGAACTTTGCATTTACATCCTAATAATCCACAGATTACCCAATTATATTACATACTCAAAATCTCGTTCAATTAAAAAGCATTTGCAGCACAAATTAGTGATGTATCGGATATTCGCATCCGCATCCGCATCTGCGGAACATCCGCACAATTTCTTACATCCGTATCCGCATCCGCATCCGCATTTCACAGCAAACAGATATCCGCATATACATCCGCATCAACATCCGCGGAACATCCGCACAATTTCTTGCATCCGCATCCGAAATCCCCGGAACATCCGCACAATTTCTTACATCCGCATCCGCATTCGCATCCGTAAAATGAGTAAGTAAGACATCCGTATACACATCCGCATACCGGATATCTAAATTTTTCACATCCGATACATCCCTACCACAAATTCACATTCATTTCGCAGTCTCTCGTTCCAGTACCTCACAGTCGCTAGCTCCAGTGTCGAGATGAATATGCAATATTTTCCATTGTTCGCGAATAAAGATTTGACTACATTTCATGTCCGTAAATCCAGGCTTAGTAAAAATGTGACCAGACCTCTGAATAGTCCTTTTGTTGTCCAGACACTGTGGTCTTCTCCCTGCGTAGGCCGCCCCCTAGTTGGGGCGTAGGTCAAGTGATGGGTGGATCATATGTTCTTTTAATATTAATTACTTTCCTTTCGGATTTTTAATATGTAAAATGAAGGGAAGGAAGGGGGGGAAGATAGGAGAATAATGGATGTGCAAAGGACTAAGCCGCACGGTGTTGCATCATGTTAAGTTGAAATGTGGTGTGCTGTGTTAAGCTGCTAAGTTGTGCTGTGTTGAACTCTACTAAGTTGTGCTGTGTGCTAAGTTATACAGTCGTATAAGTGTTTGTGATAATGGATGAATAGGTGGAGAAGGAAGTCGAGTTATTCCAGGAAGATATGTTGGTAACTGTTTAAGTTTACTCTAGTGAGCTGGTGACTCGTAGCTCAGAGGTATAGTGTTAGGTTTCAAAGGCCTAGGCAAGTCTCCTTAAGTAAGTAAGTTTATTCAGGTATACACAAATACAGTTATATAGATTATCATACATAGCAGCATATGTGTAGAGAACCTTGGATAACCCAAAAAAGTCAGACAGGAGCACGGCACTTCCTATGGAGCCTAGTGTAAAAGAGTACAAAGAATAAGTTATTCATAATCTTGTGTAGTTTTTTAAAGAAAATAACATTTAATTTATGTGCTTTCTTTGCAGTTAATGTATAAAGACGAGAAATTAAAAGTAAATTCCTTTTAACTGTTCACATTGAGCGGTACAATTAACACCATTAACCCTGACCGTCAGCTAAGTGTTTATTGTCTCAGTAATTGTGTTCCATTGTGTGGGTTCTTGAGCGACGGCCCAAGATGACCTGAGGACCGTCTGGAAATGCCTCACCGGCGCCACCACACAATGGAGGGCGGGGTCACCTCTTTTGACCTCGTCTTGTGTCTACTCATTCATCTCTTGTGTTTTACTTAAGGCCTAAAGAATGTTTACTCAGTGGTTTCCCTTCGTGAGAGTTCCCAGGGAATCTTGTTTGCCAGGGAGAGACTGCTGTGTGCTAGGGTGCTACTGCTATTATTTTTTCCTGAGTTTACCATTCGTTGAATATCAATCCATAAAAATTAATAATAGAATAGCCAGAAATTATTATCTTTATTTACATTGGATTTTGGACAATAATGGGAAAACATTGACACCCAGAGCATATAAGAACATATCAGAACAAAACATATCTGATTACTAGGTGTAGTGAAGGTTTTAAAGAATTCAGTAGGAGGACTTTATTTTGTTTTAATAAATCTACAGGTAATTCCCGCGGCTCCTTGAGCGGCAGAGACGATCCTGCCAGCTCAAGTCACGCGACAATAATGACCTGTGGACTCCTCCCTGACCATCTCCATCTCACCTCCACACTATGAATCATCCCTGCACTACACTACTAGTCCTCACTTATACCACCTCAACACTGAATCATCTCTACATTACTATTCCCCACACTCTTAATCATTTCTGCATTACTAGTCCTCACCTATACCACCTCAACACTCTGAATCATCCCTACACTACTAGTCTCCACCTATACCACCTCAACACTCCTCTTAATCATCCCTACTCAACACTTCCCTTAATCATCCCTACACTACTACTCCCCACTCATACCACTGCAACACTCCCCTTAATCATCCCTACACTACTATTCCCAGCTCATACAACCACTGTCCTGCGGCCTGGTAGGCAACGCTCTCGTTTCACACGATGAGTGTCCGTGGTTCGGTCCCCGACAAGGGTGGAAACATTGGGCGTGTTCACCTAGCAAGCAAGTAGGTATCTGGGTGTTAGTAAAGTGGTGTGAGTCGCATCCTGCGGGAAAAGGTTTAAGGACCCCAGTGGAAATAAGACAGTCCTCGATAATACTCCACTTAATCATCCATACATTACTAGTCTTTACTCATTTCACCTCACACTCCCCATAATCATCGATACACTAGTAGTTTCTAATTATACAGCCTCCACACTCCCTTGAATCATAACTACACTAGCTGGTCTCTCCTATACTACTTCTATCATTTGCTAAATCATTCCTACATTAACGTTCTCTCTTCCCTTCCCCTCCGCTCCTGTCTCGCCTAGTCTAGGATGGAGACCACACGTGTTCATGAACAGATTTATAGTCATTGTAAATATTTAATACATATGTGCCATTTTATATAAGGGAAAAGTACTTGAATGAATAGCGAATTTAATTCGTAATCAAATAAAAAGTGGATTTACTAGAGGACCATCTTGTGTGAAGAGTTTACTTTCGTTTTATTTAAATGTTTCTAACGTAGTAGCTTGCTACTGCTTCACATGAGAGGCTAATAAGAGACGTAGCAGCACAAGGAACCATAAAAAATATACTAAAACGCATTAGGGTGTAATCAAGCGATGGTAGGTAGTAGGCTGGCAGACGGCTGACATTCAGGGATGCCCTATACCGTGTTGTCATGAGTGAGACACAGTAAGTTGGTAGACAGCAACCATCCAATGAGGTATTGTATTGTCCTGTCCAGAGTGAAAAGTATATATTAGGATGGTAGGCAGCAACCATGAAGGGATGTACTATGTCCTGTCATGAGCTAAACATAGGTGGAAGGTTGGTAGACAGCAACCATCAAATGTATTGTCCTGTCATGAGCGAAACACAAGAATTAGGTTGGTAGCCAGCAACCATCAGGAGAGGTACTGTATTGTCATGTCATGAGTGACACACAGGTAATAGCTTAGTAGACAGCAACCATACGGGGAGGTAATGTATTGTCTTGACCGCATACTCCATCATTTTATTCGCTGTCTCCTTGTAGCTCTCCCACCGCACCTCATTCTGGAAGTGTTTCATGCCCGTGTAGTCTGCTCTTTTTAAGTTTGGTTTCTCATATCCTTCCCATGCTTCTTCACTCTCCACTGTTTCGGTTGATAGCGTCGTTATAAATAAAACAGTACATGATTAATACAATATGTTTTAATATATCTAATTTAATTATTTTTGAAGGGATGGACCGGTAAGCCAGTGGAAGGTCAGATGACCAGAAGCTCCAGCTGCGGGTCATCACATGACTAAGACCCGAGTCAGGAAACAACAACAACAACAACAACAACAACAATAATAATAATAATAATAATAATAATAATAATCTTTATTTTTTACAAGTACATGTACAAGGCATACAGGCCTAGCTGACACTAATGACATACTACTATATAGAAAGCCCCTTGTTATACAGAGCATTTCGGGCAAATTAGCTCATTTTTGTCCCAGGATACGACCCACACCAGTTGACTAACACCCATGTACCTATTTTACTAATAAGTGAACATGGACAGCAGGTGCCTTAAGGAAACACGTCCTAATGTTTCCAGCCGTACCGGGAATCGACCCCTGGACCTCAGTTTGTCCTGTGTCCTGACAAACGTTACCTAACCTAACCTAATTAAAGGGAGTCAGGTAGAAAGCCGCGGGGGTACTAGTAGTAGTACAATTGTTGTGAATGGGTTGGGTTAGAGAGGACCTTCAACATCATGTTACACGGTCTCAGAACGGTAATATCTGTTGATTCATTTTGGGATATGTAACTTCGGATTTTTGATGGATAGTTTACTGATAGCAATTGTGCTCTATACACTTTCCCTTTAAATCTTCTTTAATACTATCTAGCCTCACTGAATTTCATGAATGAATTCAATGAAGACAAATTTCAGTTACTTTCTACGAAACTAGAAATTAGAACTGTATGGAGTAAAAGTTTTCAGTATACAATTACATTTACATAGATTATCATACATTCAGCATAGGTAGAGAACCAGGATAACCCAAAGTCAGACAGAGTGACTTATTTCCATTGGGGTCCTAAACAATCTGGCAGTGGTGGGATCACCCACGCCTCCTGAGAGACTGGAGGCGTAAAAAACAAATTCCAGTCACACAGTAGAGCGAAAAATTGGTGTGAAGGACATGGAGTAATCTCACTTAAGGACTCACTTTAAAGATCACACATGTATCTACCACATCGCTAGGAAATGATAGGATGGATAATGAGAACCTTCAGAACTAGGAGCAAGCCCATGAAATAAACATTTGAATTTGAATTTGAATGTGATTCTTAAATCGATGTTCTCTCTAGCTGGAATATTGTGTACACAAACGACCCTTTTCAAGGCAGGTGAAATTAGACCTGAGAATATACAGAGAACTTTCACGGCACGTATGACGATAAGCACCTAAATTACGGGGAACGCTGAAGTCCTTGATTTATATCCGGGAAACAGGCAAAAAGATCATGATAATATACATGAAAGTCTAAAGGACTAGTCCCAAATCTGCAAGAAAATCACTCTACAAAGCAAAAGCGGAGAAACATCCCAATGAAAAGCAGGGTCAGGAGTGCAAGATCAACGCAGTGTCAGGGCCAAGACTGTTCAACTGCCTCCCAGCATGTATAAGGGGATTACCAACAGATCCCTGGCTGCCTTCAAGAAGGTGCTGGACAGGTACCTAAAGTCGGTATCTGACCAGCCGGGCTGTGGCTCGTACGTCTTTTTACGTGCGGCCAGCATATAGCCGATTGATCAGACCTGACCCAGCAGCTAGTCGACCGGCTGGCGTTGAGACCCTCCAGGTATACTCCTGGTGTCCAACATCGCCCCTGTGTTAGACACGCGTTTCTACGGTCATCACGGTCACAGACGTTTTTGTGTTCCTTGATTCTAATATCCAGAGATTTAGCTGTTTTCCCCACATATACTTTGTCACACTCCCATATGGTATTGTGTATACGTCTGCCCTCATGCCAGTCATTCTTGGGATTTTGCATTACTTTTCTAATAGTAATTAAAGAGCTGGTGGATGTTTTAACAAGCTTTCTGTCAAGTATTTTAGAAACGTTAGTAACAATTTCGATGACCGGTAAAACGATATAACTTGATATAACTGGTGTGGGTTTCATCCTGGGACAAAACTGACCTAATTTGCCTGAAATGCTCTTCATAACAAGGGGCTTTCTATATAGTAGTATGTCATTCATGTCATCTAGGCCTGTATACCTTGTACATGTATTTATGTAGATGAATGGTTCAGAGAACCGACAAGTTGTTAAATTAGACACATATGCAACACTTGGGTATCTTTATTGTGGAAACGTTTCGCCACACAGTGGCTTCATCAGTCAGTTTGATTACCTCAAACTCCTCCTTTTATTACTACTTTCTTCTTTGTATTGGACTGATGAAGCCACTGTGTGGCGAAACGTTTCCACAATAAAGATACCCAAGTGTTGCATATGTGTCTAATTTAACAACATGTATTTATAAATAAAGATATTATTGTCGTTATCACCATACCATTTCTCAGGCATCTGGGTGTTAGTTGACCGCTGTGGATTGCATGTTGGGGAAGATTAAAGGACCCCAATGGAAATAAGACAGTCAGTCCTCGGTAACACAGACTTTATTTGACTATCTTGAGTGGCTAACCCTCCGGGTGTAAAATCCTAACAAAAAAGTCTGTCTGACTTTTTTTTTTGGGTTATCCTAGGTTCTCTACACATATGCTGCTATGTATGATAATCTATGTAACTGTATTTGTGTATACCTGAATAAACTTACTTACTTACTTCAGCCCAGATTTGAGCAATATGTTTTAGCCAATTCCCGAGAGGTAGAGCTCAATGAGGCCTAAGCTTTGATGGCCCTTAACGAACCCAACAAACATCAAATCTAAATAAAGTGCAGATATCCTGCATTGCGTCTACATTGGGCATGTTTCCTTACACCTGCTACCCCTGTTTACCTAGCATTAAGTATGTAACGGGGTGTTACTTACTTACTTTCCTCGCTAGTCAACTTCCTTCCACTTTGGTCAAGGTTTCTTTTCCGGGTACTGGAAAGCAGAGCTCGATACGGCGCAAGCTGTCAGTGGCCCTACAAACTCAGACAAAAAGAAGAAGGTATGCTTCAGTATCCTGAAGAAAAATAGGAAGTGAGGCTGAGAAGAAAAAATCCAGCATATTGGAAGTCCCACCACAACAGTAGCTAGTAAGTACTTGTGTGTTTATAGTGACCACTGTAGATAACTAGTGGGTGACCTGGATATAATAATAATAATAATATGTGTGCACAAATGGAGCTAACTCTTCCACACAACCAATAATAATAATAATAATACTTTATTGAGACATGGTACAATGATACATGGTAGACAAGAAATAAAGTTATTAATGAGATGTACATGCCAAAAGCCCCTAATATGCTGTGCAGTCGGGGTCCCGCAAGGAAGTGTCCTTGGCCCACTCCTCTTCCTCATTTACATGAATGACCTACCGAATGCGTCACAACTACTCAAACCCATATTATTTGCAGATGACACTACATATGTCTTCTCTCATCCAAACCCAGTCATACTAGCCAACACTGTTAATACTGAATCGCAGAAAATATCTACCTGGATGATGATTAATAAGCTAACTCTGATCAATACTGACAAAACCTATTTCATTCAGTTTGGAAACAGAGCTACAAATGTTCCACTTAACATAACGCTAAACGGTTCACCCATCACAAGACTCACAGAGGGAAAATTCCTAGGGATCTACCTTGACAGTAGCCTCAAATTCCAGACACATATACAACAAATTTCCAAGAAAATCTCCAAAGCAGTTGGCATATTATCAAAGATACGGTACTATGTTCCACAATCAGCTCTCCTTGCACTGTATCATTCACTCATCTACCCTTATCTCACCTATGGAATTTGTGCATGGGGATCAACAACATTCACTCACCTAAGACCACTAATAACCCAACAAAAGGCTGCAGTCAGAATGATAACAAATTCCCACTCCAAACAACATACTCCACCAATATTCAGAAGTCTAAAACTACTCACCGTCAAGAACATCCATACTTATTATTGTGCCTACTATATTTATGGAACACTACACTCGAACATAAACCCTCCACTCAAACTTCTCACCAACCTTAACAGGACGCACTACCATAACACTAGACAGATCACTTTTTGATGTACCCTGTGTCCATATCACACTGTACAAAAACTCTATGCACATAAAGGGCCCCAAAATTTGGAATTCATTATCAGTAAAAACTAAAGTAACCCGGTCTGAACATCAATTTAAGACTCTTCTCAAAAACCACATACTCACCCTAAACTAAAAACTCAATACTCAATACAGTGGACCCCCGGTTAACGGCCATAATTCGTTCCAGAATGCTGTTACCGAATGGATTTATTCCCATAAGGAATAATGTAAATTAGATTAGTCCTTTTAGACCCCCAAAAATACACTTACAAAAATGCACTTACATAATGGGTCGAGTTTTGAGCAGTACGTAAACCGGGGGTCCACTGTACCTAACTTTACCAAACAATATAATTTAATTATTTACTATTGATATAAACAACCTGCAAAATACTTTCAACTTGTCCCAATGTTATATCCCCAGATTGTTAATTTGAGTAAACTTGCTGTCTGCAATAAATAAAAACAGATGTACAACTTAAACAAACTATGATCAATTTCTCTAGTAGTATATATTAAGTAGTCTGTAAGCCATTAAATTTAGTGGCTCTCTTTGCACTGCAACTCATTATTGTAATTATATAATCTCAATGTAAACTTGCAAGGAAATAAAATTTGAATTTGAACTTGAATACTACAAGTACATGTACAAGGTATACAGGCCTAGCTGACATCAATGACATACTACTTGTTATGTAGAGCATTTCCCGCAAATTAGGTCAGTTTTGTCCCAGGATGCGACCCACACCTATAACGATGTGTTATTTGGTGTTTTGGAGGCGTGGTTGAAATGATAACGTCTTCGGAGTCTTCTTACTTTATTTGTATAAAGGTGCGAGTTTACAGGCTGCGTGTCTGTGGCTATGGCCCAGGGCCATGCGCCTTGCGAGGGAGAGAGGAGTTAGGCCTGTTCATTGACTGAAGTTTGGGCGCTAAGTGAGAGTTGGCCAGGGCGGGTCTGGTAGACGTGGGTACGCCTACCAGGCTTGCCCTCTGGCGGAAACTATGGAAACAAGCATGGCACGAAATATGAACTCAGCTGGCAGACAGCATGGGCTGTCTATGCAGACAGTCAGGCTGTCTACACACCAGTCGACTAACACCCAGGTACCATTTTACTGATGGGTGAACAGGGACAGCAGGTGTCTTATGGAAACACTTCCCTAATGTTTTCCAGCCGTACCGGAGATTCAAACTCCAGACCTCAGTGTGTCAGCTAAGTGTGCTGGCGATCGAGCTACGGGACTGTCCCTAAGATGTTTACTAATTCCCAAAATACATTGTGTTGTCTTTGATGCCAGCACAAAACACTTCAGAGAAAATCACTCATTAGAGTACATCACCACTAAATACACACCTCCAGCCAGTAACTGGACCTGCCTCTTGCTACTCTTACAAGAACAAGAATCCTGACAAACTAGACCATTTCATATTGTCCTCGTCAACCTGTCTTGTTATGTCCCCTGGAAATGATTAGTAAGTTTATTTGGGTACAGGTACACAGATGTACACTTATCATACATTAGTGTAAATTACCTAAGAGAGCAGGTAAGTTACTTAATATAATGCAGTTATGTACACGCAGGCAAGACCAATTAATATCTGTCCCATAGCTCGATCGCTAGCGCACTCAGCTCACACACTGAGGTCCGGGGTTCGAATCTCCTTTGGTACGGCTGAAAAACATTAGGGACGTGTTTCCATAAGACACCTGCTATCCCTGTCCCTGTTCACCCATCAGTTTAAAGTGGGTACCTGGGTGTTAGTCGACTGGTGTGGGTCACATCCTGGGACAAAACTGACCTAATTTGCACGAAATGCTCAGCATAACAAGGGGCTTTCTATATACAGTGGTCCCTCGGTTTTCGTGCATCTCCAAACTCGAACATTTATGTAAGTGTATTTTCGTAAGTGCTGTTGCAAGTGTATTTTTGGGAGTCTGAAATAGACTAACCTACGTGACATTATTTCTTAAGAAAGTAAATTCGTTCGGTAATGGCAATTGAGCAGCATTCTGGAACGAATTTTTGGCGAAAACCGAGGGACCACTGTAGTAGTATGTCATTGATGTCAGCTAGGCCTGTATACCATGTACATGTACTTGTAGTAAATAAAGATATTATTATTATTATTATTAAAAATAAATTCTAGAGTGGGTTTCTGATAATGTTCGATGAAGTCACCGACTTAAATGTTTCTATATACCTGCTGCTTCTGTTCACCTAGCAGCAAGGAAGTACCTGGGGTGTTTCTTTAATCCTCTTCCCCAGCAAGGATTAAAGGACCTCAAAGAAAATAAGACAGACAGTCCTCAATGGCATCCTAATTTTAATGGGTTATCCTATCAGTGACTTCAGCTTATCCTCATAGGTAAGGTTTCTGATACACAGGATGAACTTTATCATCCTATTTTGTATATTTTTCAGTGCATGTGTGTACAATATGTCCATTGTGTAATACAGAAACCAGAGCTGTCCTGTGGCTCTGTTGATAGTGCCCTCAACTCACAAACTGAGTGTCTGTGGTTTGTTCCCAGGCATGGGTGGAAATGGGTATGTTTCCTTACACTTGTTGCCACTGTCACCTTGCAGTAAATAGGTAGGTACCTGGGTGTTAGTCAACTGTTATGGGCCACATCCCAAAGGGTAGTAGTATAATGAGGCCTTACCAATTAGATAAATATCTTTATTATGCACCCAATACCCATCCTGTGGGTGATAGTCAAAAGATTACAGGGACACATAATGGGTCCAGGGACTGAGCTGCAAAGTTTTGATAAGTGAACAAGTTACAGTGGTAATGAACTATTCATATGTTTGTATCTGGTTACAACCGTAATGAGTTATTTATGAAGTATTTCCTTAGGACTATTACTCATACTTGTTATAAAGCCAAGTTGAGACTTCAAAGGTTCCCAGTAATTAAGGTGCTTCACTGTGAAGGTTCTCTGTACATTCTCTAGATCTGCAATTTCACCTGCCTTGAATGAGACTGTTAGTGTACAGCAGTATTCTAGCCTAGAGAGATCAAGTGACTTAAAAAAGGATCATCATTGGCATGGCATCCCTTGTTTAAAAAATTCTCATTATCCATCCTATGATTTTCCTTGCAGATGTGATGGTGACACTGTTGTGATCCTTGAAGGTGAAATCCTCTGACATTAACACTCCCAAGTCCTTCGCATTACATTTTTGCTCTATTGTGTGGTTAGAGTTTATAGTATACTCCGTATTAGCTATTACATATTTCCTCAAGTTTTCCATAACGGAGCAACTGAAATTTGTCCTCATTGAACATCATATTGTTTCCTGTGGCCCATTGAAAAACTTTAAGTTTTACCGTGTTTTCAATAGATGACACTCATGCAGATTCTAGTATCATCTGCAAAAGAAGACACGGAGCTATGGTTTAAATCTCTGTCTGTGTCTGATGTGAGCATGAGGAATACAATTATTGTGAGTACTACTGTACTTAGTGAAACAGAGCTTTTCACTTTGTTAGCCTCCAACTTAACTCTTTTTACCATTACTCTCTGTGTTCTGCTGGTTAACAAGTTGAAAATCCATCTACCCACTTTTCCAGTTATTCCTTTAGCATGCTTTTGTGCACTATTACACCATGATCAGATTTGTCGAAGGCTTTCACAAAGTCTGTCTATATAGTACTACATCTGCATTCTGTTTGTCCTCCAGTGCATCCAAGACCATGCCATAGTGGTCCAGTAGTTTTGAGAGGTAAGAGCAACCTGTTCTAAACCCATGTTCCTCTGGGTTCTTCAATTGTTGGGAATCCAAGTGGTTGGTAATCATGCTTCTCAGAACTCTTTCTAAGATTTTATTATGTGGGACAGAGTTGTCAGTCTATAATTCTTTGCTATTGCTTTGCTGCCACTTTTATGGAGTGGGGCTATATCGGGTTTTTTTAGCAACTGTGAAATAACACCCATGTCCAGGCTCCCTCTCCATAGCATACGAAAGGGGTTTCTTGCAGTTCTTGATCCAGTACTGGTGGTAGTTGTAGTATAGATGTAGTATTTTACTATCAAGTGTATGGCACTTGCTTGTCAGCTGCACAAATGCACAGGCACACAACTTGGAGGGAACACTTTTGTAAGGGTCATACAGTGACTGAGAAATGTCTTCCTTTTATTAAACTATGCTAGCACAGATGTTAGATAATCCACCAGTCATCCTGTGTTTATAGTATGTACTATCTCTTTATTTTATATTTTATATTTGGGTAAACCCTTGCCTATTGGAAGGCTCTTTTATCCATGAATTGGAGATACCCTCTCTTTCCTTGGATCAAACCTGATTACCTCCCATTTTCCAGGCACTGTATGACCCTTACAGAAGTGTTCCCTCTAAGTTGCATGCATGTGCATTTGTGCAGCTGATAAGCAAGTGTCATACACTTGATCATCACTGCTTTCTAATGGATTAACTATTGTAGCTACTACTCTTAAAGTTCTCTGATGTCTTTCCGTCACTCACATAAAAATGCCTGGTTATGTATCTTTTTCATGCAGTGCCTACATACACAGTTGATGGTGCTGCATGAAAATGCTGAATTATGGACCTTTTTCATGCAGCACTTCCTCACACAAATATGAGAGTGTCTTGAGTAATGAAATCTCTGCTCAGGGCAATGGCCATAGTGAACTATTATTGCTAAACTTGAATGAATCATATACAGTGGACCCCCGGATTACGTAATTATTTCGTTTCAGAATGCTGTTCAAGTGCCGTTACTGAACGCATTTGTTCCCATAAGGAATAATGTAAATTAGATTAGTCTTTTTAGACCCCCCAAAAATACACTTACAAAAGCACTTACAAAAATAAACTTAGATAAAAGGGCGAGTTTGGAGACTAACGTAAACCGGGGGTCCACTGTAGTTAGTGCTAAATGACATAAAAGGTGTGTGCAGGGTGGCAATATTGAAAAAAATAAACCATTGTTATTAATTGTATACTTTATTTTTTGCAAGTTTTGTTATAAAAATACATTTGTTAAAAGTTATATAAATCACCTCACAAAAAATATTGCCTACACCAAGGTCACTGATGGGTGAACAACAGGACTATTTCTGAGGTGTACCAACATGCAATTCTTTTTATATACTGTATTATAAAAATGTCTACAAAGTCTACATGACTAGGTTAAACAAATTAACTCGTACTATAATCTCATTTGGGAATCATGTGATAGTAAAATACTGTAGTGTTCTATCATACAACTTTTTCGGGTATCATATATTCTAAAATATGAGCAATATAGAATAAGAGATAGTACATACTATAAACCACAGGATGACTGGTGGATTATCTAACATCTGTGCTAGCATAGTTTGATAAAAGGAAGACATTAGAAAACAGAAAGTGCAAATGTAGTGAGATAATCTGGGAATACTGATTATTTGTAAATGATAGGGGCACAGGTTGAAGTAACTGGAAACTTTATTTACACACTGTTTTGCCCCTGTGCAGGAGGCTTTTTGAAGGTAACATGTTATATAGATAGAAGAGACTGGTGAAATGGCTAGTAGTAGTAGTGACATTATCAGTATGCTGAGTAGTGCATAGTTCATGACAGTATTCTTTGTTGACTAACTGTATTGCAAGGGTTTGCCCAAATGAAAGTTTCCTCGGCTTTCAGTAATTGTGTCATTAGTTGTGATGAGTGTGATTCAAAACATTTTATATTTATCACTACTACTCCTTTCCACTGCACCAGACTTTCTTCTGCCTATATAACATGCTAATCTTAGGTATGATTTACTGACTTGAAAAGGCCTGTTGCACAGGGGAAACATTATCTACATAAAGTTTTCAGTTACTTCAGCTTGTGTGTCTGTCATTTACAAAAGTGTAATTAGTTATGCAAGCAATTATTCTGTGAAATTATATTACAATTAGATTAAGGGTAGAGCCAATTTTACTCTTGCTAGATTAAAATTAAGTCCTGTAGCTTTAATTATATTACTGCACTTTTATTACAGTGTTAAACTTGGTAAAATTGAGCATAAGTTTAATTTTCTCATATGTACTGGTAATAACATTTAAAATGCTGTACTACAAAAATTTAACCCT
Organism: Cherax destructor; assembly: GCA_009830355.1. Classification (NCBI taxonomy): domain Eukaryota; kingdom Metazoa; phylum Arthropoda; class Malacostraca; order Decapoda; family Parastacidae; genus Cherax; species Cherax destructor. Next base: position 18,304 of record WNWK01011687.1, on the reverse strand, counting down.
GATATTGCTTTCAAAACTGATGGAAAGACAGTATCTGACACAACCTATGATGAAAGTAATACGTACTATACTTTAGATGAACTATTCGCTTAAAACTTAAATTTAATTAAAAATACAGTAGACCACCACCTTTCATGCCTCCACCTAAAATGAGAAAACAAGTGGCTACAAGGATATATTCACTGCTTGCTATCTCAAGAGACACTGAGCTCTAAGCAGTGAGGTAGGGTGGCTAGCACAACCCCACCACTGCCTAACTCTACACTTATCTTTTAATCACCCTATTTGTCTCTTGGATATTAACCATGGCATAAAGAGGAATACTAGTAATACTGGATGTGCTAAGAAGAGGAATAAGAGGGAAAGTCTGAATGCTTTAAAAAAATAATAATATTAGAAATAATAGCCCCAGGCATTGTATTAGGTATCCATTTTCTCTGAAAGGAGTGTGGGCCCATAGAAAATAGGTTCACTCCTGCATGTCCAACACACGCTTATTTAACACATTTATTTAACAAGTTTTGGGTACAAATTCTACAATTTTTTTTACAACAGTCTTGATGGCACATATGTACATTATGGGTACAGGAGGGTCCCACTTTACAGGGTTTCACTAATGCAGGAGTTTTCAATTATACCCATTCATCATTTATTCAGACTTCCTACAATAAATATATTCACCACTCACTATAAGCTAAGGACGAAAATATTTTAAGGTAAGTAACGTGTGTTTTGTATGGATTTTTTAGGCCTAGCTCTATTGCCCACTTAATATATAATAGTGTAAACATGTTTTCAGGTTTTTACATGCATTTGCAAGGTTAAAAAAAAAGTTGCTCCACTTACAGCAATTTTTGCTTTGCAGCAGTAGCCTGGAACCTAACCCGCTGTATAACGGATAACTTTGGATATCCCATTTAGTTCAAACATTGTACACATTTTGGAGGGTTAAAACCTTACTACATCCAACTAGGCCTAGTAGGGCAATATGAAACCTCTCCACACATTTTTAAATCAACAAGAAACAACATCTACAATGTAAATTGTCAAAAACATTATTAATATTGATAGTAATTTAAGAATTGAAAAAATTTGAATGTTTTTTTTCAAGGTGTCATGACACATAACCCAATTTTTCCTGTAAGTTGTTCACTCCACCCATCTCATTTTCACATATAGCTCCATTTTTCTGGAACATATCTCATGCTAAAGGTGGTTGTCTACTGTATCCCAAAGGCACCATGAAAAATGTCAAATGCAAATATCAAGGCACTGTGTTCATAATTTTAAAAATACTACATATAGACATGTGGCAACTACCACACAAACATAGTATGATTTGGCAAACATAACTGTAACAAACATCATAGGTTCCTCAATAACCAGTAATAATAAAACCTACTTGCATTATGTTGCTAATGAGCATATTGTGACTATAAACAGCAATAGTAACTCTACAACACTGCACAATTTCCTAAAACTTCATACAAACAGAAATACTATAAGTTCTCTAGACTTGTATATTTTGCCCCCTGTTGTATTAATTTATCTAGCAGTTCCAACACCACATGATGCTAACAAATAATTCCCATATTCTTTTAAAAGTTAAAATATTAAAATTTGTCATATGAAATATATACATCTGAGAATTTATAATATTAAAAGAAAAAATATGCATAAATATTGTATACAATGGTAGACATGGCACTAATATGCAAATTGCTAAAAGTATATTAAGTGCTTGAGAAATTAACAAGGAAACCACCTGTATGGTGTTTCTATCAGTACATGAGGGTCTAGACTGAGCATAAACCCGTAAGGACGGGTTGCAGCTGTGTGGTTCCTCAGATAATTTTGAATGGCATGTTACAGCTTGCTAACATAACTTCCTCAATAATGTTTGATGAGCATTGCCATGTCAAGCACTGCAGAGACAGTTTCTAATTCATGGGAAGGTAAATGAGAAATTTAGAATTGTCTGAATTTGAGTGAAGTGGTTGGTTGTAATGAATGGAAATGGTTTCCCGAGATGGGAGCTCAGATGACCTTAAAATCAAAATGTGGAGTCATGATCTTTTCTTTGTTGAAATGGACAGCACCAGTGATGCAGACCTTGTCAGAGATGACCTCATTGACTTGAAAAAGGAAATGAGGCAATGTAAAAACAACTTAAAGTCTTGAGGTCTGGTACATATCTTGGTGATTCAGGATTTTTAGCACTAGTTGCCATCAAAATGTAAAGTTAAAACTGGTTGGATGTCAAACATGACACATACTGCCATTGAAATTAACTTTTGAGCAGAATTAAAGTTTACTTTTTTTTTTTTTACTGCCTATGCCTTTTGTAGGTGTTAAAGATTTCATAAATAGTATGTTGACTTAACGCTCTGAATCTTTGAAGGAGCATAGCTACAGCTCCTCTATCACATGAAGATTTGGAAATTGTGTACATTGAAGTACAGGGGTGGGTTTGAAAGTTGGATACATTGAGGTACAGGGGGTCAAGGGTATGGGATACAGGGATAACTTGAGATTGAGCAGCTATTGAAATAAGTCTAGTTGTGGATGCAGTTTACAGCCACCTTGAAAGATATATTTTAACCAATAAATCTCAGCATGCTGACAAAGGGGCATTCTTGCCTTCCAAATTTACAAACCTATTTTTCACCAAAGTATTTTATTAGTGTGGCAAACCACGATTAAAGAATATGATAGTGTAAATGATAATGGGGGCCATTTGACTGAACTCTGCATAGAAAGGGGTTTGGTTATAGGTAATACATATTTTAAGAAAAAGAGGATAAATAAATATACAAGATATGATATAGGGCGTAATAAGAGTAGTTTGTTGGACTACGTATTGGTAGATAAAAGACTGTTAGGTAGACTTCAAGATGTACATGTTTATAGAGGGGCAACAGATATATCAGGTCACATTTTAGTTGTAGCTACAGTGAGAGTAAAAGGTAGATGGGATACAAGGAAAATGGAAGCAGCAGGTAAGAGAGAGGTGAAGGTTTTTAAGCTAAAGGAGGAGGCAGTTAGGGTAAGATATAAACAACTATTGGAGGATAGATGTGCTAGTGAGAGTATAGGCAATGGGGTTGAAGATGTATTGGGAAGGGTAGGGGGTGTGTAGACCAAGTGTTTACAGTGAAACATATAGGTTAAGAGTATATTTAGATAAGGGTAAAGAGATTTTTGTGGGATTTATGGATTTGGAAAAGGCATATGACAGGGTGGATAGGGAGGCAATGTGGCAGATATTGCAGATGTATGCAATAGGAGGTAGGTTATTGAAAGCGGTGAAAAGTTTTTACGAGGATAGTGAGGCTCAGGTTAGAGTATGTAGGAGAGAGGGAGATTATTTCCCAGTAAAAGTAGGCCTTAGACAAGAATGCATGATGTCACCATGGTTGTTCAATATATTTATAGATGGGGTTGTAAAAGAAGTGAATGCTCGGGTGTTGGCAAGAGGTGTGGGGTTAAAAGATAAAGAATCTAACACAAAGTGGGAGTTGTCACAATTGCTCTTTGCTGATGACACTGTTCTTTTGGGAGATTCTGAAGAGAACTTGCAGAGGTTGGTGGATGAGTTTGGTAGGGTATGTAAAAGAAGAAAATTAAAAGTGAATATAGGAAAGAGTAAGACAATGAGGATAACAAAAAAATTAGGTAACGAAAGATTGGATATCAGATTGGAGGGAGAGAGTATGGAGGTGAATGTATTCAGATATTTAGGAGTGGACATGTCAGCAGATGGGTCTGTAAAGGATGAGGTGAATCATAGAATTGACGAGGAGGAAAAAGGTGAGTGATGCACTGAAGAGTCTGTGGAGACAAAGAACTTTGTCCATGGAAGCAAAGAGGGGAATGTAAGAGAGCATAGTTATACCAACGTTCTTATATGGATGCGAAGCATGGGTGGTGAATGTTGCAACAAGGAGGAGGCTGGAGGCAATGGAGATGTTGTGTCTGAGGGCAATGTGTGGTGTGAATATAATGCAGAGAATTCGAAGTTTGGAAATTAGGAGGAGATGCAGGATTAGAGGGCTGAGGAGGGGTTATTGAGGTGGTTCGGACATGTAGAGAGGATGAAACGAAATAGAATGACTTTGAGTGTGTATAAACCTGTAGTGGAGGGAAGGCGCAGTAGAGGTCAGCCTAGGAAAGGTTGTAGGGAGGGGGTAAAGGAGATTTTGTGTGCGAGGGGTTTGGACTTCCAGCAAGCATGCGTGAGCATGTTAGATAGGTGCGAATGGAGACAAATGGTTTTTGGTATTGACGTGCTGTTGGAGTGTGAGCAGGGTAATATTTATGAAGGGATTCAGGGAAACCGGCAGGCCAGACTTGAGTCCTGGAGATGGGAAGTACAGTGCCTGCACTCTGAAGGAGGAGTGGAGTGTTAATGTTGCAGTTTTATAACTGTAGTGTAAGTGCACCTCTGGCAAAACAGTGGAATGAACGATGGTGAAAGTTTTTCTTTTTCGGGCCACCCTACCTTGGTGGGTAACAGCCGATGTGTTACTAAACAAAACAAAAACAAAAAAAATACGGACTTCAATAAAATCTTGGATACTGTTATGTTCAAGGGGGAAACCGCTAAACCTGTAGGGGTCATACAGTGCCTGAGGCCACTGTAAGGGTCATAGAGCACCTGGGAATGAGAAGGGGGTAAATCAGATTGAATAAAAGGAAAAGGAGGGCAGCTCTACTTCATTGGACCAAGGAAGGGAAACAGGTCCAAATCATTAGGTCAAGAGTCCCTCACTGGCTAGGCCTTTTATAATATAGTTTCACACTAGAGACTATGGTGTTACACAGTCAGTTTCTAAGAACACTAAAAGAGCTACACGATAATCTGGTTAGAAGGTGATGTTGCGATCAGAAAAGCGGCAGATAAGGTTTAATGTGGGCAAATGTGAGGATAATCCCTGGAAAAGAAAACCACAGCACTTATAAACTAAATACATCTTAATCAAACTGAATGCAAAAAAGATTAAGGAGTTCTGGTTAGCAGAAATCTAAACAGATGCTTTGTTGTTTAAGTCTTTGTAATAAAGCTAATAGAATTCCTGGCTTCATATCAAGAATAAATAGTAAAGGTTCTAAAGTTATACTTTATATACAGTATCATTGGTAAGACCTTATTTAGATTATACAGCTCAGTTCCATATTACAGAATGGACATAAATGCACTGGGAAACACACACAGAAGGAAGAAGTTTATTCCTTGTATCAGAAACCTTTCTTATGAAGATGATCTCAAGGCCCTGAATTTGCATTTTGGAAAGACATAGAATAATGGAGAATAGACTTGAATGTATGAATGGAAAATTGGAATAAAAGAGATATAAATAAATGGCTGAAAATATCTAAATAAGATAGGACTCAAAGTGACAGATTAGTTTTAGTTTTGAATAAATTAAGATTTAGAAAGGATGTAGGAAAGGACTGGCTTGGCAATACAGTTGTAGATGAATGGAATGAGCTATCAAGTAATAGTGCTGAACAGTTTATTAGGTAGCTTTAAAAATAGGTTGCACAGGTACAAGAGTTGGATCTGCCTAGCATGTGCCAAAAAGCCACTGTAGTTCTTCACTGTATGTTCTGTGTTATTGTATGTAAGTAGCAGTTGAATATTGGGTTACACTGGCCCTGCCAGTAATATACAGTAGGTGTCATATACATGCATTCACACAGATAATGAGCATGCTCTCCATATTGTTTTCAACATGGGATACTACCTTCCCAAGTATTTCATAGGGTTATCCTTCATCTTGATGCACTCCTTATGTCTCTTAGGCACTGATAATGCCACATTGTGGAGGATAGAAAAATCAATACCCTTCCACACACAGTGGACACATCCATGTCATGAAGCTTATGCTTAATAAGGTTCCACATGTTATTTATCAGATTTAGTAAGTCTTTTTTGAGTTATCAGTCATTAAATTTAATGAACGATATCACAATCATGCACTCAATCTTTGTAGGGGCACCATCTTGCATACAAAAATTGCCCTGGCACTTCTTAAAACTGTCAAAGGCATATTTATGACACCTGCTGTACCTAAATAAGCTATACACTGAGTTACACTTAATCTGCTGATTTTTATATGATTATCAAAACAATAGAGGTCTTTAATTTCCTGTTAAGTGTGTCCTTCCTATAAAATTAGTCAGCAATTAAATATAATGAGAATTTAAATTTTTATTCTGAATGCAAAGGTGTACTGAAGAAAATACATACAGGTGTAGAGCAAGCTTCTTGTTGTGACATCTTTGTCTCTATGTAGAGCTTTATTAAGTTAATGCAAATGATATAGGAACATGCATATACAGTGGACCCCCGGCTAACAAAAAAAAATCATTCCAGAAGCCTGCTAAAGTGCCATTACCGAACGAATTTACTCCCTTAAGAAATAATGTCAAGTAGGTTAGTCCATTTCAGACCCCCAAAAATACACTTCCACAAGCACTTACAATATTATACTTACATAATTGTACGATTTCCGGGGTGTTCGTTAGCCGGGGGTCCACTGTATACCACTTGAAAGTGAGAGTTTAGCAGGTGAGTTCCTGCAAATCATGCGAGTTGGGAGGTGATGCAAGTACATGTAGTAGAGTTATGCTGGAGAACCTACTGGTTAGTGCAGCATGTACACAAGCTATTTTTGTGGAAGTGGTGACTGGTGGACTTTGTTTATATTGTGTGTATTAATGGGTTGAACCAAACTTCTCTTTGATGGTATCTTGGGCTCTAATTAATGCCACCTCTAGAGACCTACAAGTTTTATCAACATTAAGTGTGCATGTTGTCTCTGTCAATAAGACATACAGTCACACACATTTGTGTATTGTGATGCTTAAATTACAGATTTTGCATCATTTCCCACTTGGGATGGTGTACTATATACATATGTGATTGTCATTCTGGCTGTTGCATCTCAGTCTGAGGTCTTTGATGGTACTAGAAATGATGAAAACAAATCACTTTTCTGAAGGGCCTGTGTAACAATGTCTGTTACTTTCTGTGGGAAAGTTGAAGGGTTTGTCAGTCATTCACTTCCTAATCAGTAAAATTCTTTGAGTTTTGTTTTTGCAGTTGTAAATGAAGTGTTAAGGAAACCTGAGTGTTTTGAAGATGACTTTAATGGTGTTGGATTCCTTCTGGATTTCCGGAGGAATGTAACACTATTAGAAACAACTTCATAACACTTAAGTTTTCTTTTCGCTTCATCCACAACTGTAAAAACAAAAGCCCAAAGAGCTTTTTTATATACTCCCAAGGAAGACAATGATTGCAACATGTCTCATCTTTCCCACAAGGAAGATAGCAGACATTGCCACAGAGGTCTTTCAAGAAAGTAGTAAAAGTGTTATCGTAACATTTTGTACCATCAAAGACCTTAACAGATTGAGACCCAGTAGCCAGAATGACAAAAGCAGGACTATACATCATCTTATGTGGGGAATGTGACAAAAAGTACATAATCTTAGCACCAAAATCCAGGAGCATCAGTGTGCATCAGTGCATGCGTTATTCAGAGAGAGTCATACAGATTTAATGTGGAAGGATGTCTCCTCAAAGAAAAGGATAAAACTCCAAGTTGTTTGAAGGCAGCATTAATTAGTGCTCAAGACTCCATCAAGTACAACACTTGATGTGCACAATACTACATAAGAAACTCAATCACCCAACACAAAATCAGCCACTGTACATGCTGCACCAGCCGGTAGGCCACTTGCATATCTCTGCTACTTACATTATCCACCTTCCAATTCATATAATTTCAACCTGAGCTCTCCTCTGCAGGGAACTCGCCTGCTCACCCCTCACCTTCCATTTGTTTACAGGTAAGTGCCTCTATCTTTCATACTAACTGAAGTGCTATACAGACCTAAATGTTACAGTAAAAACTTAGTCAACACCTGTGTCTTTTCATTGTGTTAATCTTAGTTTTATAAATTATCAGAAAAATATCCAATATCTTTTTTTTTTTAGTTTTTAAATATATAAAATCTTAGGGAGTACGTTGGTAAACAGCAACTGCCCAAGGAGGTGCTACCGTCCTGCCAGGCGAGTGTGAAATGGAAACCTTTAATTTTTTTTTTTACATGATGGTAGGATAAACCATACCACGGGCGGGGATAGAACCCGCGGTCAGAGAGTCATAAAACTCCAGACCACAGGTTCTATTCCCGCCCGTGGTATGGTTTGTTTGCAATCGTGTCATTACGATTTTGTGAGTCATGATGGTAGGATTGCTGGTGTCTTTTCTGTCTCATAAATATGCATTATAACAGGTATTTCTTGCTACTTCTCCTTATACTTAGGTCACACTAAACATGCATGTAGTACACACATATGTATACACATTCGTCTTGAGTTTTCTTCTATTTTCTTAATAGTCCTTGTAATTTATTTCCTTTTATCTCCATGGGGAAGTGGAAAGAATTCTTCCGAAAGGCATGCACGTTGTAAGAAGCGACTAAAATACTGGGAGCAAGGGGCTAGCAACTTCCTTTTCCTGTATAAATTATTAAATCTTTCTTTCAACAAACTGGCCATATCCCACTGAGGCAGGGTGGCCCAAAAACAAAAACGAAAGTTTCTCTTTTTTTTAAATTTAGTAATATATACAGGAGAAGGGGTTACTAGTCCCCTTGCTCCTGGCATTTTAGTCGCCTCTTGTGACATGCATGGCACACGGAGGAAGAATTCTGTTTCACTTCCCCATGGTGATGAGCAGAAATAAACAAGAACTATGAAGAAAATAGAAGAAAACCCAGAGGGGTTTGTATATATATACAGTGGTACCCCGACTTACGATGGTCCCCAAACTCACCCTTTTATGTAAGTTTATTTTTTTAAATGCTTTTGTAAGTGTAATTTTGGGGGTCTAAAAGGACTAGTCTATTTTACATCATTCCTTATGGGGATAAATTCGTTTGGTAATGGCACTTGAACAGCATTCTGGAATGAAAAAATATCGTAAGTCGGGGTACCACTGTATATGCTTGTACATGCATGTGTAGTGTGACCTAAGTGTAAGTAGAAGTAGCAAGACATAACTGAAACCATGCATGTTTATGAGACAAAAAAAGACACCAGTAATCCTACCATCATGTAAAACAATTACAGGTTTTTTACACTCACTTGGCAGAATGGTAATACCTCCCTAGGCGGTTGATGTCTACCAACATACTACCTAGAAATTATTAAATGTAAAAGGAAAATACTTTCTTTGTAGGTCACCCTCCGTTGGTGGGATACGGCCAGTGCGTTGAAAAACAAATATACGTATTTAAAATATAAAAATTTAAGATACTGTATTCAGGTGTAAATACAAGGATAATGATATAAATGTGCACTGTATTTATAAAATTATAATACAAAAATTATATACAATTACTGTATTAATATAAGGCCACTCATACTCAAGTATATCCTACATTATTCAATATTAGGATTGCAGTTAGTTCTCTTATAAAGCTCTTCTATACAGCGTGATTTTTTTTAGTTGCGATTAAAGTGTATCTATTATGGAAGAGCTTGTGAAAGGCCTTCATAGTACGTGCTATTCAATTTTGGATGTACAGTGGTACCTTGAGTTACGAGCTTAATTCGTTCCAGACAGCTATTCAAGTGCCGATACCAAAGGAATTTTTTCCCGTAAGAAATGTAATGAAAATTAGATTAATCCATTTCAGACCCCCAAAAATACACTTAAAAAGCACCTACAAAAATACACTTACATAAATTGAGTTGGGAGCTGCTCGTAAGTAGAGGTACCACTGTATTTTTAAATTGTATTCACAAAAAAAAATTACAGTACAGTATATAGAGGAGCTTTATAAGAGAGCTAACTGTATTACACATCTAAACAACTTGATTTTTAAACCTGTCAAAGTTTCTTGATTCAGTTAAGGGGCTCTCAATACAAGGTACTGGACCTATCCTATTCCTTCCTTGGATAGAATCTGATTGCTGTCCCTTTCTCAAGGCACCAAGATTCCTATGGGTTCAATGCTTGCTTCCCTTGAATGTAGTAATAATAAAACTAAATACCATTTAATTGCAACTATACATGTGTTTAAAGTGTCTTCAGGATAGTGGGTATTGGTGTAAAGGAGGGTGTGGGCAAAGAATAAGACTCCAAATCTCTGTCTCCAAGTTCTTTTTCTTCTGCAGCTTCATCTTCCTCACCCTCTTCAATATCATGCCATGTAGGTGAATGTATATCAGAGGAGAAGTCTAATGTGGGATTAGCATGGGGGTTTCTAGACACTACCAGCAACAAGTGGTCTCCTGCTGCAGCCATAAGAGGCACAGTAAGGCAGCAGTCGAAGTCATGTGTTCTGGTTTCATTTACCTGAGAAAAATAAAAATATAATTATACACAGAAATAATTTATTTGCTAATTACTATATTAAAAATAAGCATTCAGCCAACACTGGTTGTACAGTGCTGCTGCTCAAGGCTAAGGAGGTAGTATCACAAATTTGTTGCATTCCTACCAAATTGATGTAATATTCAAGGGGAAATGCTAAACCTATAGAAGTCATATAGTGCCTGGGAAAACAGGAAGCAATCACATTCAATCCAAGAGAATATAGATACAATGCTTTGTATCAATAACCCCTCACTGGCATCCATATCTGTGACTGATGAGGAGACACAACTTGTATTTGTATATAAAAAGGGAGCTTAATTCAAGTCCCTCTTGATCTCAATACTGCCATAGTATTTAGTTGAATATTTTGCTTATTTTGTCGGTTTTAATATAAATGACCCTTCAAGGGAAGGGGAGACTACTTTCATGCCAATGAAGAACTTTTGATACAAGGAACTGGAGATACCTTCTCCTTCCTTGGCTCAAGCCTCATTGCCTCTCATTCCTTGGGTGCTGAATGACAATTATATGGGTTTATAGCCTCCTTCCTCATGAACTTTATTTTCCATCATATTTACAATACACCTTTGCATTATTAGAAGTACAGTGGACCCTCGCTATTCGAACATTCTTCATTCCAGAATGCTGTTCAAGTGCTGTTACCAAACGAATTTATTCCCATAAGGAATGATGTAAATTAGATTAGTCCATTTCAGACTCCCAAAAAATACACTTATAAAAGCACTTACAATAATAAACTTTTAGTTATAGCTACAGTGGGAGTAAAAGGTAGATGGGATACAAGGAAAATAGAAGCAGTAAGTAAGAGAGAGGTGAAGGTTTATAAACTAAAAGAGAAGGCAGTTAGGGTAAGATATAAACAACTATTGAAGGATAGATGGGCTAGTGAGAGTGTAGGCAATGGGGTAGATTTAAAAATGTAATGTTAGAGTGTTCAGCAGAAGTTTGTGGTTACAGGCGAGTGGGTGCGGGAGGGAAGAAGAGCGATTGGTGGAATAATGATGTAAAGAGAGTAGTAAGGGAGAAAAAGTTAGCATATGAGAGGTTTTTACAAAGTAGAAGTGATGCAAGGAGGGAAAAGTATATGGAGAGTAAAAGAGGTGTTAAGAGAGTGGTGAAGCAATGTAAAAAGAGAGCAAATGAAAGAGTGGGTGAGATGCTATCAACAAATTTTGTTGAAAATAAGAAAAAGTTTTGGAGTGAGATTAATAAGTTGAGGAAGCCTAGGGAACAAATGGATTTGACAGTTAAAAATAGGAGAGGAGAGTTATTAAATGGAGAGTTAGAGGTATCAGGAAGATGGAGGGAATATTTTGAGGAGTTGTTAAATGTTGATGAAGACAGGGAAGCTGTGATTTCGTGTATAGGGCAAGGAGGAATAACATCTTGTAGGAGTGTGGAAGAGCCAGTTGTGAGTGTGGGGGAAGTTCGTGAGGCAGTGGGTAGAATGAAAGGGGGTAAGGCAGCTGGGATTGATGGGATAAAGATAGAAATGTTAAAAGCAGGTGGGGATATAGTTTTGGAGTGGTTGGTGCTATTATTTAATTAATGTATGGAAGAGGATAAGGTACCTAGGGATTGGCAGAGAGCATGTATTGTTCCTTTGTATAAAGGCAAAGGGGACAAAAGAGAGTGCAAAAATTATAGGGGAATAAGTCTGTTGAGTGTACCTGGTAAAGTGTATGGTTGAGTTATTATTGAAAGAATTAAGAGTACGATGGAGAGCAGATGAACAAGAAGGCTTTAAGAAGGGTAGGGGGTGTGTAGACCAAGTGTTTACTATGAAACATATAGGTGAAGAGTATTTAGATAAGGGTAAAGAGGTTTTTGTGGCATTTATGGATTTGGTAGGGTGGTAGGGGGCAATGTGGCAGATGTTGCAAATGTATGGAATAGGAGGTAGGTTATGAAAAGCAGAGAATAATTTTTACGAGGATAGTGAGGCTCAGGTTAGAGTATGTAGGAGAGATTATTTCCCAGTAAAAGTAGGCCTTAGACAGGGATGTGTGATGTCACCATGGTTGTTCAATATATTTATAGATGGAGTTTCAAGAGAAGTGAATGCTCGGGTGTTGGCAAGAATCAAACATAAAGTGGGAGTTGTCAAAGTTGCTCTTTGCTGATGACACTGCTTTTGGAAGATTCTGAAGAGAAGTTGCAGAGGTTGGTGGATGAGTTTGGTAGGGAATGTAAAAGAAGGAAATTAAAAGTGAATACTACATACAGGAAAGAGTAAGGTGATGAGAATAACAAAAAAATTAGGTAATGAAAGATTGTAAATGTGATTGGAGGGAGAGAATATGGAGGAGGTGAATGTTTTCAGATATTTGGGAGTGGACGTGTTAGCAGATGGGTCTATGGAGGATGAGGTGAATCATAGAACTGAGGAGTCTGTGGAGACAAAGAACTTTATCCATGGAAGCAAAGAGGGATATGTATGAGAGTACAGTTATACCAATGCTCTTATATGGGTGTGAAGGATGGATGGTGAATGTTGCAAAAAGAAGAAGGCTGGAGGCAGTGGAGATGTCATGTCTGAGGGCAATGTGTGGTGTGAATATAATGCAGAGAATCCATAGTTTGGAGATTAGGAGGAGGTGCGTGATTACCAAAACTATTATCCAGAGGGCTGAGGAGGGGCTACTGAGGTGGTTAAGACATGTAGAGACGATGGAACAAAATAGAATGACTTCGAGAGTGTATAAATCTGTAGTGGAGAGAAGTCGGCCTAGAAAAGGTTGGAGGAAGGGGGTAAAGGAGGTTTTGTGTGTGAGGGGCTTGGACTTCCAGCAAGTATGCGTTAGCATGTTAGATAGGAGCGAATGGAGACAAATGGTTTTTAGGACTTGACGTGGTGTTGGTGTGTGAGCAAGGTAACATTTATGAAAGGATTCAGGAAAACCAGCAGGCCAAACCTGAGTCCTGGAGATGGGAAAAACAGTGCCTGCACTCTGAAGGAGGGGTGTTAATGTTGCAGTTTTATAACTGTAGTGTAAGCACGCCTCTGGCAAGACAGTGATGGAGTGAATGAAGATGAAAGTTTTTCTTTTTCTGGCTACCCTGCCTAGGTGGGAAACAGCCGATGTGTTGATAAATAAATAAAATAATAGTGGTGAGCCTGTGTTCGTTCATTTTAGCCTGTTCACAAGCTACCATGGAAATATGAAAAAATAGGAACTTTCTTCTAATTTCTTACTAGTTCTTGTTCTTATTTCCTCTTATCTCCATAGGAAAGTGGAATAGAATTCTTCCTCCGTAAGCCATGCGTGTCGTAAGAGGCGACTAAAATGCCGGGAGCAAGGGGCTAGTAACCCCTTCTGTATATATTACTAAATGTAAAAGGAGAAACTTTCGTTTTTCCTTTTGGGCCACCCTGCCTCGGTGGGAAACGGCCGATGTCTTGAAAGAAAGAAAGAAGGAACTTTCTTCGATCCTTTGTATTCAGGTCTAAAAAGAAATCCTTGAACATTTCACTGGGGCCATCTTGTTAAGGTAATTCAAATTAATTCTTTATTCTGGTAAAAATAACTCACATGACTTACCTCAAAGGCAGCTGGTGTGCAACTGAAGGAGCAGCACTAGGAATGTTGGTGATACAGAAATAACCTGCACATATGAGAGAGGACCTTACGACGACGTTTTGGTCCGACTTGGACCATTTTCAAAGTCACACTAACAAAAAGGAGAGGAGGAGGGAGTATATATAGGTCAGCAGACAGGGACGGGACAAGAGAGGTACGTAGTAGGAAAGGAGGAAGAGAGGTAGTCATAGAGGTAGTAGTAGTGGAGTCAGTTAAATACTAAGAAAGAGGAGCACTGCAAGGGAGCTAGAGGCCCACAAAGGGTAGGAACAAGAACACAGAGGGCAGAAAAATAATACTGGACCAAATACCCAAGGCAGAAGAAAGAAAACCCAAAGGAGAAAGAGGAAAAAGGAGAAGGGGAAAAAAGAATCAGGTTAAGTCACGGGTGTTCTGACGTTTGGAGCATTTTACAATTTAATGGGAAAGGAAGGCATCTACAGAGACAAAGCCAGGACTAACATTCATACAAGGAAAGTTGTGTATAAGGGAGGATTCAACCAGATGGCAACTGTGAAAGTTAGAAGTAGGGTAGACAGTTTTAGCAAAAGACCAGTCAATAGGATGACTGTGATTTCTGACATGACAGAAAAGAGCATTGTTGGTGTTGGCAAGCCTAACACTACTTTTGTGCTCCCTGAGTCTGTCAGAAAGAGAACAGCCAGTTTTTCCAAAGTACTGAAGAGGACAGGAGGAACAAGAAATAGAGTAGACACCAGGAGCATCTATAGAGGGAGGAGAGGCATGAACTAGATTGGTGCAAAGAGTGTTAGTCTGGTGAAAAGTAAGTTTGATGTCTAAGGAACAGAGAGAGTTGTTGAGATTAGAAAGACTGGAAATGTAGGAAAGGCAGAGGACAGGAGAGTTCCCAGGAGTATAGAGTTTGGGAGAGAGAAAGTCCGTTTAACACATGAGAAGGCAGAGACTATGAAATGGGAAGGGTAGCCAAGACTAACAAAAATTTCCTTTTTGTTAGTGTGACTTTGTAAATGGTCCAAGTTGGACCGAAACGTCGTGGTAAGCTCCTCTGTCCTATGTGCGGGTTATTTGTGTATTGTTCCAGTCACGGTATTGTGCCTTTTTTTTTGTTAATGTTGGTGATGGTTGCAAAGAAGAGGAAGTAAAGACAGAAAAATACAAGTACAGTGGACCCCCGGTGTTCGTCCTGCTCCAAACTTGCCCTTTTATGTAAGTGTATTTTTTTAAATGCTTTTGTAAGTGTATTTTTGGGTGTCTAAAAGGACTAGTCTACTTTACATTATTCCTTATGAGGATAAATTTGTTTGGTAATGGCACTTGAACAGCATTCTGGAACGAAAAAATCACGAAAACGGGGGTCCACTGTACTGTCTATATAAATATAAAGAAATGAATGAGTAAAAAAATAGAGGAGAAAAGAAAAGAACAAACAAACATACCTGAAGAATTCTGTCAAAGGGTTTCAGTATGCCAGACCTGTCAGCTGGTCCACCTTTTCGTATTCTGTTGACATAAACCCCTTTCTCGTAGAGGCCATCAGACACACTAAAGCCAAAATCCTCATATACACGATCCTTCAATAGAGTCACTTGGTATACCTGTCCACCACCAGCTGTTAAAGTAGAAATACTTGATGCATTCAATTGCTCATAAAAATATTTTAAATTTAGAAATTTAAATACAAATATAAAAGTCATAAAATTGAGAAATACAGAAGGGGCTCATCTGTACAGTTTCTAGGTTTCCATACAGAAAAAAGTGCAATTTTCTAAAAAAAAAAAAAAAATCCAAGTAATCAGCTATGCGCGCATTTCCTGGAATATCTCGGAAGTAAGTTATTGACCTATTTCATGTTGTATTACTGTTAATAATGAATGGATTGAAAGGATTTTCACAGCAAACATAAAACTGAATGTTTTAATTTTGGGTGGTGACATTTTTGAAGTATCAGTATAGGTTGGTTCCTCGATTAGCAATGAATTCGTTTACCAATGTGGTCTTAGGAACAGAACTCTGTCGGTAAGAGAGGAGAGGCTGTACTCAAGAGTAAAGTGGGCAAATGGTTTACTTCACTACAATAATCATAATCTTTATTTCAGCATGATACAAAGTTTGTATGATACAAAGTTTGTACAGAGATGGGTGACATTTAGGTGTGCATGCAGAAAGCCCATTGTTATGCAGAGCATTTCAGGCAAACTTAAGCCTGTCTTAAGTCTAAATAGGCAATAACTATTTGATTGCTGATATACAGTGGTACCCCGAGTTTCAGACATAATTCGTTCCAGAAGACTGTTTGAGTGCCGTTACCGAACGAATTTGTTCCCATAAGGAATAATGTAAATTAGATTAGTCCGTTTCAGACCCCCCAAAATACACTTACAAAAGCACTTACAATAATACACTTACATAATTGTTTGTGTTGGGAGCTGTACGAAACTTGGGGTACCACTGTATACAGTCTCAAATGGGTCATAAACATAAATTTACGAATGACTAAGAACACAAGAGAACTGCTTAGCATATTAACACTATCAAATTTTACTGTTGTAAGGATTACAGGTAATGAGAATAAGAGTTTACAGCCTTTAATATGTTTACAGAAGATATGTAGAGCATTCAAAAAATTAAATTTAAAGTATTGTTATTGTGAGAAGATCTGATCAAAAGAATACAAAGAGTAAAGTTACATAAGAATGCAGTATCATAAAGGCAAACAAAATAAAGGAATATGTCCAAGTAGATGCCACTGAGAACCATATACAGTACTGTATATATATATATAAATGTGATACTCCAAAAAATCTCTGTAAACATTGTATTACTAGGGCTAAATGACTACCTGAACAAAGTGAAAATACAGTACTAATTAAACTTACGAGGAGGTGAAGCTGTCCTTGCATATGTAGCTGAGTATGTGAGTGCAGCATTGCTTATAGAATAGCTGCCTTCCTCCTTGGCTTCCACCCCATCAAGACTCATACTAGCAATGCTAGCTGCAGGACGTCTCCGTGCACATAAAGTCTGGCAGTGAGTACCATCAGTTCCTGCACTGGTAACAGGAACATCACTACTATTCATTTGGCCTTCTTTCTTGCACTGCAGAGCTGTGCCTAGTAGGAAAATTTAAAAGGGTGAAAGCACTGTTTATTAAATCAAGAGATTTTAATATTAAAATATTTGTTAGTATTATTTCTAAACTTGAATAAATATTTGGTATGACTGGATTATCTGTAAAAACAATATGTTCAGGTAACATAACTTTAAAGAGAAACTGAAAACAAAATAGGTATTTATATCTATGTATACAAGGTCAGCCAAAAACATAGTAGAAATCAAATTAAAACCTATACATATACAGTGGACCCCCGGTTAACGGCCATAATTCGATCCAGAATGCTGTTCGAGTGCCGTTACCGAACAAATTTGTTCCCATAAGAAATAATATAAATTATATTAGTCCTTTTAGACCCCCAAAAGTACACTTACACAAGCACTTACAAAAATACACTTACATAATTGTTCGAGTTTGGAGCAGTACGTAAATCGGGGGTCCACTGTACGTTTTAAACAAAAACATTAATGACATGAATTTATACAATCTCGGTGCGTAAGGAAGCTTCTGCTCATTCATCCAGACATTTCGCTTGTTTTCCATTGTTTTTTGCCAGTGCAACTGCGAAATAAGTAACCATGGCTCCCAAGAAAGTTCCTAGTAAAGTTCCTGTGGCAAAGAGAGTGAGAAACACGATGGAATTTAAGAGAGAAGTGATTGAGAAATATGAGAGTGGTATGCGTGTGCTGGAACTTGCCAGGATGTTTGGTAAAAACAAATCAACAATTACAACCATCCTGTCAAAGAAAGAACAAATCAAGGAAGCTGATGTTGCCAAAGGAATAAATGTGCTTACGAAACAAAGGTCACCAATAATGGAACAAATGGAAAAGATATTGTTATTGTGGATTAAAGAAAAACAAATAGTGGGAGACTGTAGTGGAGTCTGTTATTTG
The DNA here is from genome assembly GCA_009830355.1 of Cherax destructor. NCBI lineage: Eukaryota > Metazoa > Arthropoda > Malacostraca > Decapoda > Parastacidae > Cherax > Cherax destructor. The sequence goes on along the minus strand of WNWK01011687.1, from coordinate 312 downwards.
TGAGAAGGCAAGGCGTTTGCATGAAGATCTTGTGAAGAAAACTCCTGGAACAAGTGCTGCTGGTAGTGAATTTAGGGCCAGCAAAGGCTGGTTTGAGAGATTTAAGAAGCGTAGTGGCATACACAGTGTTGTAAGGCATGGTGAGGCTGCAAGTTCAGACAAACTTTCTGCTGAAAAGTTTGTGCAGGAATTTCAGACTATATAAAGAGTGAAAATCTGAAACCCCAATAAGTGTTTAACTGTGACGAAACAGGCCTGTTTTGGAAGAAAATGCCCAACAGGACCTACATCACGCAGGAGGAAAAGACATTG
>WNWK01011686.1:0-63324 GCA_009830355.1 Cherax destructor | reverse complement strand
CAACTGTCAAAGTAAACCCTTGGGAAATCTGGAAATCTAAGAACTGAGGGGGACGTTAACTTGTTCTTAAGTGAAACAAAGTCTTTTCCTGGTCGCAAGTCCATTTGAAGGGCACATCTTTCGGCATGAAGGTGCAGTAGAACTGACAGGCCTTTGGGAAGGAACGAACATCTGCCATCATAGGTCTAGGGAATTTCTGCACAGCCGAGATTTTAGACTCGTGTCTCTATGCCATTCTGACTCTCTACATGGCCCAGAAACTTTATTTCTTTTTTAAGGAATTGGCATTTTGAGAGCTTTAGTTTGAGATTAACCGGCTAGTTTTTCCAGTATCTGTTCGTTTTACGGATGTGTGGCACATCCTGGGACATCACGATGGGGTCGTTAGGTAGACCATTAAGGTGTCTCCTAGGAGATGGAAACCCACAAATGACTGAATGTGATGGGGCTTCCCATAACCCAAAAAGGCATTTTTTTGAACTGATTATGACCAGGGCGAGAGAATGGGTCAATTCTTTATTTGGTCATAAGAGGAATCTCCAAAACCTTGAAGAGGTTAAGAGCAAAACCCTTATCAAATGTTCTGCAACAGGTCATTCAGAACTTGCAAAGGAAAATGATCTGGAATTGTACATGCATTTATTTTCCCTTTATAATAAATTACAGTGGTCCCTCTTTTTTGTATCTCGTTTTCGTATTTCATTTTTCGGTTTTTCGGGGAAAAATTTGCCCCCTTTTTCCGGGGTTTCCCTCCGTTTGTGCTCGGTCCAACCTGTCCACCAGTGCCCCAAACAAAAGGGAGGCCCCCCACCCACGCACCTCCCACCACATTGCCACCCAGTTCATTGTTTACGTTTGAGTGAACATCCCCCCGGAGTTTATACAAAATATTTATTAAAAATTTCATTGTTTTTGGGCCTTGATTATTGTGTGTGACTACTAAATGTACCAGGGGCCCAAAGAAAGTTCCTAGTGCCACTTTTGGTAAAGAAAGTGAGGAACACCGTAGAACTGAAGAAAGAAATAATAAAAAAATATGAAGTTTTATGTATTGGGTCCAGAATAAAGAAAGCCCCAACAACCATCGGTTCCATTGTGTATAAGAGAAAAGCAATCACTGAAGCTAATGTTGCGAAAGGGGTGAATACAATAACCAAACAGAGATCACAAACAATAGAAAATATGGAGAAATTGTTGTTGCTGTGGATAAACCAAAAACTGCTAGCGGGTGATAGTATTGTGCAATCCATCATACGTGAAAAAGCAAGGCAGTTGCATGCCGATCTTGTCAAGAAAATGCCTGGAACCAGTGATGTTGATGTTGAAGAATTTAAGGCCAGCAAAGGCTGGTTCGAAAAATTTAAGAGGCGAACTGGCATACACAGTGTTGTAAGGCATGGTGAGGGGGCCAGTTCAGATAAAGATGGGGCTGAAAAATTTGTGTGCGACTTTAAAAAATATGTAGAGGCTGAAAATTTCTAACCCCAACAAGTGTTTAATTGTGACGAAACAGGCCTCTTTTGGAAGAAAATGCCAAGGAGGACCTACATCACGCAGGAGGAAAAGGCAATGCGAGGACACAAGCCTATGAAAGACACGCTAAGTCTAATGTGTGGTAACGCTAGTGGGGATTTCAAAGTGAAGCCTTTACTCGTGTATCACTCTGAAAATCCCAGAGTGTTCAGGGACTACAGTGTTGACAAGAGTAAATTGTGTGTGTTTTGGAATTCTAATGCTAAGGCATGGGTCACTAGGGAAATTTTCCTGGAATGGTTTAATCAAGTGTTTGGCCCCAGTGTGAAGAAATATTTATTGGAGAATAAATTGCCACTTAAGTGCCTCCTGGTAATGGACAATGCTCTTGGTCATCCTCAAGACTTGGACGACCAAATGTCTAAGGATTTCAGATTTGTAAAAGTGAAGTTCTTGCCTCCTAACACCACTCCTCTCCTCCAGCCCATGGACCAGCAGGTCATTTCAAACTTCAAAAAACTGTACACCAAAGTAATGTTTCAAAGGTGTTTTGATGTGACCAATGACACTAAATTGACCCTAAAAGAGTTCTGGAAGGGTCACTTCGATATCTTCCATTGCATAGGCCTTATAGATAAAGCTTGGCAAGGAGTGACCTCCAGGACGATGAACTCTGCTTGGATAAAGTTGTGGCCAGATTGTGTCCCAGATAGGGATTTTGAAGGGTTTGAAGCTAACCCTGAGGAGCCTATGGAAGTTGTGGAAAATATTGTGGAATTGGGGACTTCTATGGGGTTGGATGTGAATGGAGAGGATGTGGAAGAGTTGGTGGAGGACCACAATGAAGATCTAACCACTGAGGAGCTGCAAGAGCTTGAGCTGCAACAACAACAAAACAGATCTGAGAAATTGCTTCAGTGGAGGAAGAGAGATGTAAGGTGCCTTCTTCAGAGATTAAGGAGATTTGTGCAATGTGGAGTAGGGTGCAATCATTTGTGGAGGAACATCACCCTGACAAAGATGTTGCAATCCGTGCTGGCTACTTTTACAATGACAATTCCATGTCCCATTTTAGGGACATTTTAAAGAACCGCCAGACACAGAGCTCTCTGGAGGATATTTAGTGCCACAGGTGTGCAGTGACTCTCAAGCTGGTCCTAGTGGGATTAAAAGACAAAGAAGGGAAGTGACCCCAGATGAGGACTTGGTACCTAGAGTCCTTATGGAGGGGGATTTCCCTTCCAAAAATTAGGGACTTTACCCTCTCCCTCCTATCTCTCTTCCATCCAGCAACATCAGTCTTCAGTAAGGGTAAGTGCCACATTCATTTCATTCATTTGTGCATGTAAATCTATCTTTAAGGCCCCCCAAATTTTTTTTTTTCCAAACTTCTGGGTTTCTGGAACGGATTAATTGAGTTTCCATTATTTCTTATTGGGAAAATGGTTTCAGTTTTTGTGTGTTTCAGTTTTAGTGCCTCCCTCTGGAACGGATTAAACACGAAAACCGAGGGACCACTGTACAGGATGCCATGTTCCATCTTTCTTGGGAACCAGGATGAACGGAGCGTTCCATGGAGAAGTGGACTCCCCAATAACTCATTTGTGGAGCATCTTAGTAATGAACTCTTCAATGAAGACTCTATGCATGAGGCAATCTGTAGGCAGGCACATAAATAGGTTTGGTGCCTTTATCAAGAGGAATACGGTGAAAAATAAGTGGGGTCAAACCCATGAGCTCACTGTCTAGTGCTACCGCAGATCGGGCACTATTCAGGCGCATCTTCTGGGAGTCGTAGCAGTATACACCATAACTGGAGTGAGCGGGCTAGCAGTCAGACATCATCTTTGTGCAGGCTGCTCACTGAAGCTGTGACAAGAGTCAGACAGTCGCCTGCCAACAGGGCTACTGTGGCTTGACAGTGTCATCCTTTTGACAGAGTTCGAGTCATAGCAGAGGTTAGTCTAAGCATCCTCAGACTAGTTTTCAATGCATAACTGCACTCTGACAGTCAGGAGGTGGAGTGAAACGAGTCTCAACAGGGAGCCGTAATAGGTATGACTCAGGCATGGCATCTACGAACAGCGAGCATAAGAGCTTTCTGTACATGGCGGCTCAGACACTCGTAATCTGATGCCTGGATTGACTAGTGTCAGTTGTCATACAGTCACAACACTGTGACATGTAACATGAGGGCATTATCAATGGTCTTTGCTCAGACCACACTGTGGTCTACACACACATCTGGGCTCAGACCACTTAATCAGGGACACATGTAAAATTTACACACACGTGCACTGCACATGTAGTTACAACATGGTTTGCACTAACAAATGATGCTTTTCTATGCAAAAATCGACATTAAGGCAATCACGAACGTATCTTCTCTCAATTGTTTTCGACAATACTGCAGCAAATTGCTCACTGTGAAACTATAACACTGTCTACCTGGAGTTTACCTGGAGAGAATTCCAGGGGTCAATGCCCTGTGGCCCGGTCTGTGACCAGGCCTCATGTTGGACCAGAGCCTGATCAACCTGATGTATGCTGGGAGGCAGTTGAACAATCTTGGGCCCCTGACACTTATTGTGTTGTCCCTCAATGTGCTAGTGGCACCCCTGCTTTTCATTGGGGGATGTTACATATCCTGCCGAGTCTTTTGCTTTGTAGGAGTGATTCTCGTGTACAAGTTTGGTACTAATCCCTCGAGAATTTTCCACGTGTATATAATAATGTATCTCTCCCACTTGCGTTCTAGAGTACAGGTTTAGGAACTTCAAGCGTTCCCAGTAATTGAGGTGGTTTATCGCAGTTATGTGTGCCGTGAAGGTTCTCTGCACATTTTCAAGGTCAGTAATTTCACCCGCCTTGAAAGGTGCAGTTAGTGTGACATCGTGAGGGATGTCGTGGGGTGACATCATGAGGTGGCGTCCAGGGTGATATCTCGAGGTGACGTTGGGCAGACATCATGAGATGACGTCATTCAGACATCCTGGGTGACATCGCAAGTTGATGTCGAGCAGACATCCTGGGTGATATCACAAGGTGACATCAGGCAGATGTCCTGGGTGACGTTGCAAGGTGACGTTGGGCAGGCGTCCTGGGTGACGTCGCGAGTGATGCCAGTCAGCAGACAACAGCATGTGGCTTTGGATATCTGGTTTGGTAACCCAAGTGGCTCACTCCACATGGCTTGTAGATCCACATGGCCTTATCCACACGTGGCTTCGAGTGACCTCGGGCACTCAGATACACAGCTCTGGCAAAGAATTCACACTGAATTCATATAAAACATCAGAGAAGGTGTGAGAGTGTAGTGGTGTCAGATAAGAGTGGGTGAGGCAGGGACTCCGCTGCTCCTCCTTCCCTACTCGCAAACAAGTGGATAAACAACCACACTGGACACAGAGTACCACACAACTCACCTCTGACTTGCTGAAATAGTTGTGCTGAGCTGAACAGCAACAACAGCAGAATCATACAGGTGATGCTGAACACGTGTAGAGACCAGAACTAAGCAGCATAATCTGAATGAAACCTTTCCCAAGTCATATAAAGTTGAAGACCAGTAGACCCTCAAGTAATTCATGGGTTACATTCTGATAATTGACTTTCTATTCATATTAGCATTATTCAAAGTGAAGAACATATGTGGGTAATTTATAACAGATTTGAAGGAACTCAAACTAGAGCATACCACATATCTGTTGGTGAGATTTGTTTGTAATAACCTTTATTTTGTGATCACAGTGGGGCATATGCCAGCCTTCCTCTGGTGTATAGAAATACACCAGAGGAAGGCTACATATGGATGAATCTTATATAGGCCAGCACAGAATATAAGTTTTAGAATACATTTTCTCCATTTTTACCCTTAGAGTTTTACTGTAATTCTCAATGGGATTTGTTTTATTCCGTTACACCTTATGTGTTGATCGTTCTGGATTTTGGTGTTCTAGTGTAGTATCACTAACACATTTTGTTTACGTCACCAGTTTGGTTAAATAGTTAAATGATAATGGAATTTTCGATTATAGTTATATTAAACTTTCATTTTCTCGAGAATTATATCTTAAACAGTGTAGTTTTATAAGCTTTAAACACACACATACAGATTAACAAGAAAAAGCCTATTGGTGCTCGTGTGCGCTTCATCCCTGAATTCCACATTGTGTGTGTTCTGCGTGACTGGTCAGGTGGAGATGTGCACCTTACTTGGAGTGAGCTTGATGAGCTGCGTGATTATGACAACCCTATTGCTCGTGGAGCTCTGGTGAAGACTGTTCTGCTCTACTGCCAACTGTTCGACCTTACTAGTGAAGAGTCTTTGGCTACACAGTTGAAGGAAAGGTAAAGTCATTATTTCTTTACATATGTATTAATAAAAAAATGTTTAACTATATTAGCAATCTCACATCAAGGGAGGGTAACCCAAAGAAGGAATTACATTCATTATTATTCATTTAGTAGCTGTCTTGCTAGAAGTGTGTGGACATTACTATTCAAATGAGCCTCTGAACTCCAGTGCCTTCATCCATGCTTCAGAATGCAGGCAGCTTACTTTCCTCCTCCAGGGCTCATGTCAGAACTGCAGCAAGGCAACAGTAATACTACCAAGCTAACACCCTCAGCCACTGAGCCATGAGTTATTTATGACCATTCATTACAATTTTCTTTAACCCTTTGGGGGTCGACAGGCCTTCTCGGAAAAACGTTCTCAGGGTCGAAAATTTTTTGGAAAAAATAATAATACTTTTTTCTTATGAAATGATAGAGAATCTTTTTCTGATCATAACGACACCAAAAGTATGAAATTTGAATGAAAACTTACGGAATTATGCTCTCGCAAAGTTATTGGTCTCGAAGATGTTTACACATCGGCGATTTCGCCCACTTTAAGCCCTATTTTTGGCCAATTCAAATGTTCCAGTCCACTAAAATCATAGCTATTTCGCTAGAACTCCATTTCTTCTATCGATTGAGTACAAGAAACTGCCTATTTACCAATTTCAACTACACAAAATAGTAGTCAGAAAATGGCAATTTGGCCAATTTCACACAAATTTCAAACGATGCCAATTTCAAAATAGGGTCTAGAATAAACAAGGCAGACATTCCTGGCACTAAAATAACATCTTCTCTGTTCATTAGTCACGTCTCCAGGCCCATCTTATATTACTTTTGCTTTCCATTTTGAATTTTTATTCACAAAAACTAGAAGATTTACTGTTATGTATACAACTGCATCATTGTTAAAATGGTATAAATAATATCAGCGCACTTGTGCAAGAATATTAGACTCGCCAGTTGATGTGTATTAGACACATGGTGTGATTTGTTTACTCTTGAACATCGGCTAAAATCGAACATTTTCGCTACTTTGAGCTCAATTTCAAGGTACTTGTCATTGTCAAACCAATCAAAATCATTTTTATTTATGTAATATATCTTCCATTCTATCAAATGAGACCAAGAAAAGGAGAATACAGTGGACCCCGCCTAACGAGCAGAATTCATTCCAGAAGCCTGCTCAAGTGCCATTACCGACAATTTACTCCTTAAGAAATAATGTCAAGTAGGTTAGTCTATTTCAGATCCCCAATAATACACTTCCACAAGCACTTACAATATTATACTTACATAATTGTACGATTTCCGGGGTGCTCGTTAGGGGGTCCACTGTACATCAATAAATACCATACGAAAATAGACTGCAAAGTCGCTGTTTTAAACGAAAAATGGTCAGAGTTTTTTTCTCATTATGCAGTGTGCGCTGCAGGATTTTTTATACTGCACACTGACCACACAGACCCATTCTTTCATACATAGGCCTACCAGCCATTTCCCACTTAATTTGAGGCCGCTAGAATTTACGCGTACTAGTACGGCACCGACCCCTGCTCGTAAAACGTACTAGTATGGCACTGACCCCGAAAGGGTTAATCACTGACAGTAGCATTCAATGGACAGGAGCTAGATCTTTCCACTAATCATGTTGGTGAGAATCTCTTTCATAAAAATTTCATCCGTGGTTGCTGTGGGGGCTATGCTAACCTTTCCTGTGCCTAGTTGGAAGAATTTTATTGTAACTTTCATTAATTGCACCAGAAAAAGTTGAAATTTTTAGACTTGTTGAACACTAGACAAAAAAGTTTGTAGCACTGATACATGAGGCAATGTTAGGTTGGTACTATAGGTTTTTTTCTATCTCAGATAGGCTGTATTCATTAAGGAACTTGTCCATTTTATACAGAACACTGATGAATTTTTGCCCTACTGTTCTGTGTGCAGTAGGCACAATAATAAGTGTGGATAACAAAAAAGGCACAATACCATGACTGGAACAATACACAAAACCTGCACATATAAAATGGTCCAAGTCGGACCGAAACGTGCGTAAGCTCCTCTCTTTTTATATGTGCGGGTTGTGTGTGTATAAGTGTGGATGTTTTGTATATTAAGCCTTTGACTGTTTTGGTCGTATATATATGTCTTATGAGCCAATTTTCCCTGACGTATTAACACGCATAAATTCTAGCAGCCTCAAATCAAGTGGGAGAAAGCTGGTAGACCCACATGTGAGAGAATAGTCTCCATGGTCAGTGTGCGCAGTATAAAAATTCGGGAGCCAGTGGTGCATTGTGGGAATGCCATTTCAGTAGTCCATGTTCAGCATGCCTAGCGGTAGAAATATCTGACTCCCGGCGAATCTGGGACTCTTCCCCAGTGATAGCTCTAACACAGATGGAAGTGTCTCTGAAGATGAATTTCATGGTTTTGAGGAGTTTGTGACCGAAAGCAATGCCCAGGATACCATAATGAAGGAAGGAAGAGATGAGAGGAAGGAAGGAAAGAAGATATGAGAGGGAGGAAGGAAGGAAGGAAAGAAGTAAGGAAGGAGGAAAAGAAGGAATTAAGAAAGAAAGAAAGGAATGAAGGAAGAGATGAGAGAAAGGAAAGAAGAAGTAAGAAAGGAAGGAAGAGATGAGAGGAAGGAAAGAAGAAGTAAGAAAGAAAGGAAGGAAGGAAGAAAGAAAGGAAGGAAGAAAGAAAGGAAGGAATGAAGGAATAAAGAAAGGAAGGTAGGTAGGTAGGAAAGAAGCTAGGATGGTGGGAAGGCAGCCTGGGACCCCATGGGTGTTAACAGGCGGTGAGGGTAGTGAGTGATGGTATAATATGTTATTTTGACAGCAGCCCCACCTGACTCAGCATATTTAGACATCCACACACACCACACCAAGCTTCCAGATGCTAATAGCAGTTGTAGGAAAGTGTCCAGTCATTATATATGTGTATATATATTATAGAACAATAGTAATAATCAATTTTTGTGTTGTTGGTTTGTGTAAACAAGTTTTGTAAATACAGTGGACCCCTGACTAATGAGCACCCTGGAAATCATACAATTATGTAAGTATAATATTGTAAGTGCTTTTGTAAGTGTATTTTTGAGGGTCTGAAATGGACTAACCTACTTGACATTATTTCTTAAGGGAGTAAATTCGTTCGGTAATGGCACTTGAGCAGGCTTCTGGAATGAATTTTGCTCGTTAGTCGGGGTCTACTGTAATATAATGATAATAATGTTTGTGCGATTATTGTGTTGCATACAATGAGTGTACATATGTACACTGCACCTTACTTTGGTCTCACAGGCCACATAAGTTACTTGGAAAAAATATTGGAAAATACATTACATGAAACCTTTAAATGGGAGTAAATGTAAGTGTCGGGTGAGCGGCATTCGCCACTGTTGCCATATGCGCTCATTTTTGCCAACTTACACCTCTATATCTCGGTAAGTACTGATCACAAAAAAAAAATTTACTCTTTAAACACTCGGCAAATTAATCCTAACATTTTGGTAAGAAAAAATAATTTTTTTTTTCGAATATTTTGTAACATAGAATGACAGTTTCAGAATAGGGCTTGTGACAGTCAAAGGGTTAAGCAAGTTAAGGCTCTTAAAAAGTGGTGGAGTGTGCTATCTAGTGCAGGAGTTGGTAATTAATCGCACTGCAACTTTTTGTTGGGTTATTAAAGGTTTAAGGTGATTTACTCTGGTTGAGCCCCATGCACAAATACCATTGGTGAGGGAAGGGTAAATGAGAGATTGGTAAAGCAAGAAGACCCGTTTAGGTACATAGTACCCTCTTTGAAAGGATGCCTACTGTTTTGGAGAATTGCTTGGATATTTGCTGCATGTGGGTCTAAAATTTGAGACTGCAGACAAGGATGAGACCTAGAAATTTGCCTCTGTCTGTCTAGAAATGGGTGAACCATTTATCAATATGTTTAGCTGTACATTTGAAACTCTATTTCCAAATAGCATGAAGTACGTTTTGTCTATATTGAGAGTAAGTTTGTTGGTAGTCATCCAAGTAGATATTTTTAGTAGTTCATCATCAACTAAAGCTAAAGGAATCTTACAGGAGTCAAGAACCGAGAAGAACTTAAAGCCATAAATGAAATTGAAAGAAACCCAAAGTATTTCTTTTCTTATGCCAAATCAAAGTCTAGAACAACATCAGTATGCCCCACTTAAACGGGATGGGTTCTACACAGATGACAGCAAGGAAATGAGTGAGTTACTTAAGTCCCAGTATGACTCAGTTTTTGCGAGCCGCTAACCAGACTGAAAATCGAAGACCTAAATGATTTTTTATGAGAGTGCCACAAAACTTGACAGACACATGCCTATCTGACATCACCCTGATGCCAAATGACTTCGAAAAGGCAATAAATGACATGCCCATGCACTCCGCTCCAGGCCTAGGCTCATGGAACTCCGTGTTCATCAAGAACTGTAAGAAGCCCCTATCACATGCTTTTAACATCCTATGGAGAGGGAGCATGGACACTGGGGTCGTCTCGCAGTTACTAAAAACAACAAACATAGCCCCACTCCACAAAGGGGGCAGAAAAGCAATAGCAAAGAACTACAGACCAATAGCGCTAACGTCCCATATAAAAAAAATTGAAAGGGTTCTAAGAAGCAAGATCGCCACTCATCTTGATACCCATCAATTGCACAACCCAGGGCAGCATGGGTTTAGAGCAGGTCGCTCCTGTCTGTCCCAACTACTGGACCACTATGACAAGGTCCTGGATGCTCTAGAAGACAAACAGAATGCAGATGTTATATACACAGACTTTGCAAAAGCCTTTGACAAGTGTGACCATTGTGTAATAGCACACAAAATGCGTGATAAAGGAATAACAGGAAAAGTTGGTAGATGGATCTATAATTTCCAAACAAGTAGAACACAAAGAATAGTAGTCAACAAAGTAAAGTCTGAGGCAACTACTGTGAAAAGCTCTGTTCCACAAGGCACAGTACTCACTCCCATCCTGTTCCTCATCCTCATATCGGACATAGACAGGGATATAAGCCACAGTGCCGTGTCTTCCTTTGCAGATGACACCCGAATCTGTATGACAGTGTCCACCGTTGAAGACACTGCAAGACTCCAAGCAGACATAAACCAAATCTTTAAATGGGCTCCAGAAAACAATATGAAGTTCAATGATGAGAAATTTCAATTACTCAGATACGGAAAAACGTGAGGAAATTAAAATCTCATCGGAGTACAAAACTAATTCCAACCACACAATAGAGCGAAAAACTAATGTCAAAGATCTGGGAGTGATCATGTCAGAGGTTCTCACCTTCAATGACCATAACTCCGTAGCAATCACATTTGCTAGAAAAATGACAGAATGGATAATGAGAACTTTCAAAACCAGGGATGCCAAGCCCATGTTGACACTTTACAGATCGCTTGTTCTATCTAGGCTGGAATATTGCTGCACACTAACTGCACCTTTCAAGGCGGGTGAAATTGCTGACATCTTAAAATGTGCAGAGAACCTTCACGGCATGCATAACTGCGATAAACCACCTCAATTACTGGGAACGCTTGAAGTTCCTAAACCTGTACTCTCTAGAACGCATGTGGGAGAGATACATTATTATAAACACATGGAAAATTCTCTAGGGATTAGTACCAAACTTGCACACGAGAATCACTCCCTACGAAAGCAAAAGACTCGGCAGGCGATGTAACATCCCCCCAATGAAAAGCAGGGGTGCCACTAGCATGTTGAGGGACAACACAATAAGTGTCAGTGGCCCAAGATTGTTCAACTGCCTCCCAGCATACATCAGGGGGATTACCAACAAACCCCTGGCTGTCTTCAAGCAGACACTGGACAGGCACCTGAAGTCCTGACCAGCCAGGCTGTGGTTCGTACGTTGGACTGCGTGTGGCTAGCAGTAACAGCCTGGTTGATCAGGCTATGATCCAACATGAGGCCTGGTCACAGACCGGGCCGCAGGGGCGTTGACCCCTGGAACTCTCTCCAGGTATGCACTCTGGTAGTGTGCCATATGCTCTTCCAATGGTTAGGAGTACATCCCGTGGGCGTACAACAGGAAGTGATAGTGAAAATGAAGATGATAGTGTTGCAATTGGCATGAGAAATGTGCATGCAACTGGTGGTGGTTGTAGTGGAGGTGGTGCCGGGCGCGAGGCACCAGCAGTGGCCCATGCTGGCACCGACGCCGCTGAGTGAGCTCAGCTACAACAAAGGCAACCCTCACCCACCCACCAACCCCCACAACCACAACCTCCACTTCCACAACCCCCACAACCTCCTGTAAATATCCAGTACCCACCAGCACACTGCATCTGGGATTGGCAGGAAGCTGCGAATTTTATTCCCAATCCCCATCAGTTTGATGACAGTCACAGTGGAATACGCCCATCTTGTCCACTTGGGAACAATGCCACTGAACTGGAATGTTTCCAGTTATTCTTTGACGAACCCCTGATGGATATTATTATCAGGGAAAGCAACAGATACTTCGATTACACAATGGCAAACACGATTCTTTCACCAAAATCACGTCTACACCAGTGGAAGGAGACAACTGTGGCAGAGATGTATCTTTTCTTTGCCACAATAATGCTTATACCACATGTGTATCAAATCATACTGGTGAACAGACTGATTGATTGCAACACCAGCTTTCAGTGATATTATACCAGTGAATCGATTTGTGCTACTTCTACGCATGTTGCATTTTTCAGACAAAACCAGGCCTGGCAGAACCGACAGGTTATATAAGATTATTAAGAATGTGTTTCTGTATCTGAAAGAGAAATTCAATATGTATTTTTATCCCTTCAGGAAGCTTGTTATTGACGAGTCTTTGATTCTGTTCAAAGGTAGACTGTCATTCAAGCAGTATATACCAAGCAAAAGGAAACGCTTTGGTATAAAGTTGTTTGTGCTTTGTGATTGCTACAGTGGTCTTGTATTGGATATTATTGTGTACACTGGAAGTAATACATTGAAAGATACCAGGAAGTTACTGGGTATCTCTGGTGATGTGGTTAGAACAATGATGGAACCATATCTTGGTAAGGGGCATATATTATATACTGATAACTGGTACACAAGCCCCTCCCTCAGTGATTTTTTGCGAGTGTACATGACAGATGTGTGCGGAACAGTTCGTGCAAATCGTAAGCATATGCCTGGGTTCGATGCAGGCACTCGTAGAGGTGAGGTGCAGGCGTTTGCTGCCAATGATATCATGGCATTTCGGTGGCATGACAAACGAGATGTCACACGCCCCGATGGCATGGTGGCTAGCGCTCTTGCTTCACGCACGGAGGGCCCGGGTTCAATTCCCGGCGGGGCCGAAACATTTCGAAGTGTTTCGTTACACACACACACACATACATACAACAGGCCTAGTGTCTAATCGACATGTGCCTATGACAAAATGGTAACTAACTGTTGTCATCAGTTCACCCTAATGAAATGGCAGACAGTGGCAGGGTGAATAGAGAGACCGATGAACCCATTCTAAAACCTGCAGCTGTGATGGACTACACTCTCAATATACGTTCAGTGGACAAATGTGACATGCAGATTGGGTTTGCTGATTGTGTTAGAAAGAGTTATAAGTGGTACATAAAACTCTTTTTTCACATTCTGGACATTTCCATGCTCAATGCTTATAATGTTTATAAGTTGAAGACCACAAACAAACCACCATATGGCGAATTTTGTTTGTCTGTCATCAGACAAATAATCACCAAGTACCAAGGAACACCACCTGCAATAGAAAACCGCCCACGAAATTACCAACAACTACCCTCTCGTCTGAGGCTTGGTGGTGAACACTTCCTAACAAAACTGCCTGCTACTGCTTGCAAGAAAAAGGCTCAGAAGAGGTGTTATGTCTGAACATACAAAAAGACGCCCACAGCAACGCAAAGACACTCCTTATATGTATGTAGAATGTGAAACACCACTGTGCATGGAACCATGTTTCAGAGACTTCCACAGGCTGCAGAACTTCTAGAAACATGCCCAGTGACTCTATATATCTATATACGTATATGATTGAACAATATATATAAATAATATGTGTTATTATAAATATTTGTAAACAAATTGTGTAAACAAAATAGTGATAACAAACTTTATGTCAATATTGTGTAAGAATTAGCGAGTGAATATTTGAAAAACAGCACTTATATTGGTCTCACAGGCCATAAAAGTTATTTGAAAAAAAAAATTAAAATCGATAAGAAAACAACTTCAAAAAAAAAAAAAAAACGATTACCGGCCAACCGGAAGTCACCGATGTTGCTGTCAGCGGTTCTATTTTGGTCAACTTGAAGCCTCCATATCTCCGTAAGTATTGATCGCAAAAATCTTTTGTTTAGCCATTTAGATTTAGAAAAAAAATTATAATTTCATAAGATAAAATTACTTTTTTTTCCAAATATTTTTCGACCCCAGGAACAGGTTTCCGAGAAGGCCTGTCGACCCCCAAAGGGTTAATTTACACATGACTGTAAATTAAAATTCTGAATACAGCTATTGCTTCATACTTCTTAAGCAAGTCATAAGTTTGCCAAAGACACTACAATATAGAAACTGTATCATGCCAAAACGAGACCATTTCCATTAACCCTTTGGGGGTCGCAAGGCCCTCTCCGAAACTCGTTCTAAGGGTCGCAAATTTTTCGGAAAAAAAATATATTATTTTTTCTTACGAAATGATAGAGAATCTTTTTCAGATCATAACGCCACCAAAATTATGAAATTTGATGGAAAACTAACGGAATATGCTCTCATGAAGTTAGCGGTATCAATGACATTTACGCATCGGCGATTTCGCCCACTTTGAGCCCTATTTTTGGCAAATTCCAATGTTTCAGTCTACTAAAATTATAGCTATTTCGCTAGAATTCTATTTGTTCTATCAAATGAGTACAAGAAACCGTCAATTTACCAATTTGAACTACCCAATAAGGTGGTCAGAAATTTGCAATTTGGCCAATTTCACACAAATTTCAAAAGATGCTAATTTCAAAATAGGGTCCAGAATAAACGAGACAGACATTCCTGGCACTCAAACAACATTTTATCTGTTCATTAGTCACGTCTCCAAGCCCCTTTTACATTACTTTTGCTTTCCATTTTGAATTTTTATTCTCAAAAAATAGAAGATTTACTGTTATGTATACAACTGCATTATTGTAAAAATGGTATAAATAATATCAGCGCACCTGTGCAAGAATATTAGACTACCCAGTTGATGTGTATTGGACGCATGGCGTGATTTGTTTACTCTTGAACATTAGCAAAAATCGAACATTTTCGCTACTTTGCGCTCAGTTTCAAGGTACTTGTCATCGTGAAACCAGTCAAAATTATCTCTATTTCTGTAATATATCATCCATTCTATCGAATGAGACTAAGAAAACGAGTATACAAGCATAAATACTATACGAAAATAGACTGCAAAGTCGCTGTTTTAAACCAAAAACACGGTTAGATTTTTTTCCCCTCATTATGCACTGTGTGGTGCAGGATTTTTTTTATACTGCGCACACTGACCGCACAGACCCATTCTCTCACATCTAGGCCTACCAGCCTGTTTCCACTTGATTTGAGGGTGCTTGAATTTAGGCGTACTTGTACGACGAAAACCCTGGTGCGTAAGCTGTACTAGTATGGCCGAAACCCCAAAAGGGTTAATAGATAAACTAATTGTTAAGTCCTTAAATATTTTGAACTACCTCAATTTTGTAAATCTAGTTAATCACTACAATTACCTAACCTTAATACCAGTATAATCCATATCCTGTGGCAATATAGAGTAAGACCTAGTATTAGTCTGCCCGAAATGCCTAGGCATACCTAGGCATACTAGTGACCTTCTTGTAACAAGTATTTTATAATATGTAATAATACCATAAAATATGTAAACCCTACATTGTAGTATTAACAGAGAAATAAAGAATTTTAATTTTTAATTTTAATAGTTAATCTTTAAAAATTTATTTTTGTTAATATTTTTGGGTGTCTGAAATGGATTAATTGGATTTACATTAATTCTTATGGGAAATATTATTTCGGTTTAAGGCCGAGCTTGTGGAATGGATTACGGCCGATAACCGAGGGTCCACTGTATTCTATTTCAATATACAGTACACTACAGTATAAACATTTAAAAATATACCAGAAATGTTATAAATGGTGCA
The DNA here is from genome assembly GCA_009830355.1 of Cherax destructor. Taxonomy (NCBI): domain Eukaryota; kingdom Metazoa; phylum Arthropoda; class Malacostraca; order Decapoda; family Parastacidae; genus Cherax; species Cherax destructor. The sequence continues at coordinate 47,278 of WNWK01011686.1, read as the reverse complement.
AAGGTGACATTAAAGCCAGTGGCATTGCTAGGGTTGGTGTCACCCGGGGCGGCATCTTTGGTGTCACCCCAATAAAATCCAAGGGCAGGGAGATGGGGGGAGTGAACTCCAGTTATGTCACTACTGCATGACCAGTAACTAATGTTTAGCAATGGAACGTTCAAGGGCCATAAACCAAACAGGAGAATATTCTCAACTTTATTAATGATAAAATAAATAACCATAGTAATATTGAGGAAACATTAACTCAAATACTACTTTGAGTACAGGCAACAGATCCTACATTTATTCATCTTCAACAATGCAAAAAAAAAAAAAACTTGAAAAATAAAGAAAAACATTGCAATATCAGAGAAACACTTTGACCTTGAGTACAGGTAACATCTCAGTGAATCTCATCTTACATTTCCTTGCCTTCATCACATAATCAAAATCAATGATTTTTCCTAAATAGGCCTATTTGTAGTCTGTAATCATATAATAGGCTATATAGAAATGAAGGATTAAACTCTTATGTTGGTGCAGCACTGTTTTGTGCATTAGTGTCACCTTCTTAAGAGGCTCTATGGTGTCACCTCCTCTTTAACTGGGGCTCCTTGTCGCGGTAAAGAGGCTATCTGTCTGAGGAATTGGACCTCTTGGTCTTCTTCCTCAGACCGAACCTAATTACCCCCCAATCCCCCCTCCCCTTTCCCATTTTCCCCATCCTAACTTTTCCCTTTCCTCCTCCTCCTCCTCATCCCTCCCTTATTTCCTTCTCAATTTTTACCCTGGGAGCTTCTCTCCACAGGCATTCTAGTTCCTAGGTAGGGGGAAGGGTACCGTAGTCCAATCCCATTCCGTTGAGGTTCTTAGCGGTAGTGTAGTTTGCCGTGGAATCTGGATCGCTTGGGGGTGTCCCGATCCCTCTCCGGTCTCCCGGAGGGTGGCCTTGGGTATCTTTCGGGCGACGGGTGTATCTCTGGAAGCCACCTTTCGGATTCCGGGGGTGGTGGCCAAAGGCGGTATGCTTTGTGGCGGATATTCGGCCGCCCTCTCTTTTGTCCGCCGAGGTGGCTCAGTAGATGTGAGGTTGCTATCCCGGATTGCTGGTTTACTGGCATGAAGGGTAGGGTATGGCACGGGTTCCATGCAGCATCTGCACTACTTGCAGTGTTGAGGTCCTCTTGGGCGTGGAGGGGGATTTACGCCCCTTTCATTCCTCCTAGGAGCTATTCCTCCACGTTCCCCCCTTTTTTATTCTTTTTTTTTATTTATATTTTATTTTCTTTTTTCTTTTTTTTTCTTAAAAACAAAAAGAAAGAAGTAACCTAACCATGGATGCCCTAATCTGTGAACCTACCCCCGGGCCCCTTGATACCGCACCTAGTTCTGACCCTACCTCGTTAATGGACAACTCTTCGGACAACCCTAATACCCCTGTACCTCTTGCTGGTGCCGGTTCGTCACCTGCTTCAGGTACCGGGGTTCCAACCGGCCCTTTTGACATATCTGACCTTCGCTCTTCTCTGACCTTGATTCCGGTTTCTTCCTCATGGTGCGGCGATTTTCGGATCGCTCGCCCGTCCCCCATCGGACCACCCCTGGTCCCACATCCAAATGGCCAAGACCCTTACATGACGATTCGACACTTCCTTCTCGTTCATCTCAGAAACGACCAGCACATCGCGCACTCCCCTTAAACGCTTTGTTTCACACTACTCAATGGACAAAGTTTTTTACTCTAAAACCGACTACTCCAACTACCTATCTTTCCGATCATAGTATTGGTAAAGCTCTCCTACGCCATGTAGGTAAAGATATCTCATTTCACGCTCTCAAGAGCAGCACTCGCATCATCACGGTCCAGAATGCTGGCCAAGCTGGCGATCTTGATCTTCTTCTTACGACTATAGATGCTATTCCTATCACTATTGACAAGCATCATTCTCTTAATTCTTGTAGTGGTACTGTCATTTTACCCCACACCATTGTCCAACTTGATTTCCAGACATGTGGTGATGACATTTTGGAGCAGCTTGAGCTCCAAGAACTCCCTATCCTTAAAGTTGACACTTTTGTCCTCCCTGCCAATAAGCGAAGACGTTATCCTTGCAATATAGCTCGTTTAACGTTTGACTGCCGTGAACTCCCACCTTCGGTCTACATTGCAGGTCAACGTTTACAAGTTCGAAAGGTGACCCCTACACCACAACAGTGTAGAAACTGCTGGCGTTTTGGTCATCCAGCGAAATATTGCAGGTCCATGGCCGAATGCCCAGTCTGTGGTGCCGACGACCATGCCAGTCCTTCTTGTACTCTACCTCCCTCTTGCCTTAACTGTCATGAGGCACATCCATCGTACTCTCGCCGTTGTCAGGTTTACCTGAATGAGCGGGAAATCCGTTGTCTCAAAGAGGCGGAAGGCTTCTCATATGCTATGGCCGTATTTCCTATTCTCGCATTGCTAAACGTCGCCCCACTTCTGGGGTCCCAACTTCCTCGACTTCCTCTGTGGTTACAACATCCTCAGTCACCCCTGTCTCGAATCCTTTTGATGTTCTTGGCTCCGAGGTCCCTACCTCGGCATCCCATACTGTCCACACTCCTTCCTCTACTCACTCGCACAGTTCTGAGTCTACACGTCCTCGTCCTTCACCTAAACCTCAGCGCCCCCTTCTTCTCATAAGTCCGGCAAAAAATCCCTATTGCCGGGTTCTTCACCTCCGACTAGTTCTGTAACGTGTGTGGAGGTTCATCCTCCTCCTCGTTCAATATCTTCATCCCCTGTCCCCTCTCAAGTTCCTTCCCTGACTGTCCCTCCCCAGGCCACTTCCACTCCTGTCCCTCCCAAGCCCCTTCGACAGTTTCCTCTTCCATCTCCTCGCCCTCTACTTTAGTACAGTCTATAGTCTCCCCGATGGTTGCTCACTCTCCTTCCATTTCTAATGTAGTCCCACATTCTGCATCTTTGTCTTCCGAAAATCTGGAAGCTATCGCAGAATTTATTGCAGAGTCTGGAACGTTGATGGACACCGCTCCACCTTCGGTTCCTCCTCCTCTCTCTTCTCCGTCTACACCCCTCCTTCCTTCACAGCGTCCCACTCCTTCTCTGATTACGAGTCTTCCGCTGCCTCCACACGTGGACTTTTCTAACCCTAGTCCATAGATACCTCTAACTTCGACTTCTATCTTTCTCTCTATAAATCATGGCTTATTTGCAGTGGAATATCCGAGGCCTCAGGGGTAACCGGGGTGAGCTTCAGGTGTTGCTCTCCCAGTTTTCCCTGTTGGTGTCTGTTTGCAAGAACCCAAATTGCAATCCTCTGTTATCCGGCCCTTTTCAGGCTATGATTTGTTATATTCATCGGATCCTTTTTCCGATGGAACCTTTAACGAAAGTGCTCTTCTTATACGCACTGGTGTTCCATACCGTCAGCTCTATGTTCATTCTTCTCTACATTACACCGCAGCCCGTATCCACTTGAATAAGTGGTATACACTCTGTTCTTTATATCTCTCCCTTCGCGAGCATTGTCTATCCCAGATGTTGATTTTCTGGTTTCTTCCTTGCCGCCACCCTTCTATTACTTGGCGATTTTAACGCACACCATTTTCTTTGGGGAGGGTCGCACTGTGACTCCCGTGGCGTTCAGTTGGAGGCATTTCTTGCTTCTCTCCCCCTCCATGTTTTAAATACGGGTACTCCTACCCATTTTGATCCCCGAACTCATTCTTTCTCCTGCATCGATCTTTCCATCTGCTCTTCATCAACTGTCCTTGACTTCACCTGGTCTGTCCTCCCGGACTTACATGATAGCGATCATTTCCCAATCATCCTTAGGTCCCCTTCGTATTCTCCACCTCCTCGTAGCCCACGCTGGCAATTTGACCGGGCGAAATGGGACCTTTACGCACATCTTACTGCCTTTCATGAGGTTCCTTCCTCGTCCTCCATTGATGAGGTTTTACATCTCTTTTCGTCCTCCGTCTTCACGGCAGCTTCACATTCTATCCCCCAAACCTCGGGCAAGCATTCTCAGAAGTGCGTGCCTTGGTGGTCTCCTGCTTGTGCTCGGGCAGTACGTTTGAAACGCGCTGCGTGGGGCAGGTATCGGTATAACAGAACCACAGAGAGACTCCTTGATTTTAAGCAGAAGAGAGCAATTGCTCGCCGTGTCATACGTGATGCTAAACGCACTTGCTGGCGAGATTACGTTTCTACGGTCACTTCGGCTTCCTCAATGAGTGCAGTCTGGAAGAAAGTGCGGAAATTGAGTGGTAAATTCTCCCCCGACCCGGCTCCTGTTCTTCAGGTTGCCGGTGTCGATATAGCACACCCTCTTGCCGTTGCCACTGAAATTGGTAATCATCTGGTCCGCATTTCTCAGGGGCTCCATCTATGCCCATCGTTCCTTTCTTCTAAGTCTGCCAGCAAGTTAAAGCCCTTAGATTTTCTTCTCTCAGAGAAGAATCTTATAATGTGCCTTTTACTCTTCAAGAACTGGAGGCAACACTCTCTGCTTGCCGATCATCGGCAGCTGGGCCAGACGGCATACATATTCGTATGCTACAGCATTTACATCAGTCTGCTCTTACTGTCCTCTTACGACTCTTTAATCTTATATGGTCACGAGTTATTCCCCAACTGTGGAAGTCTGCTATTGTTCTCCTTTTCGCAAACCGGGTACTACGGGACATGATACCTCCCACTACCATCCCATCGCTCTTACCAGTGCAGTTTGCAAGGTGATGGAACGTCTAGTTAATAGACGTTTGATGTGGTATTTAGAGACTCATAGTAGTCTCTCCACTAGTCAATATGGCTTTCGTAAGGGCCGTTCTGCCATTGACCCCTTACTGCGCTTGGATATGTATATTCGTAATGCCTTTGCCAATAACCACTCGGTTATTGCCATCTTTTTCGATCTTGAGAAGGCTTATGACACAACTTGGAAGTATAATATCTTGACCCAGGCCCACTCCTTAGGCCTCCGAGCCAATCTACCATTTTTCCTTAATGCTTTCTTAACTGAAAGACATTTCCGTGTCCAGGTTAGTAATGAGCTTTCCCCGGACTTTGTCCAAGCTGAAGGTGTCCCCCAGGGTTGTGTTCTGAGCACAACACTCTTTCTGCTTGCTATAAATAATCTGGCATCAGTTCTCCCATCCAACATTTGGTCATCACTTTATGTGGATGACTTTGCTATAGCTTGTGTGGGTGCTGACTGTCACCTCATTGCAGTTTCCCTGTTTCCCTCCAGCATGCCGTCAACCGAGTTTCCGACTGGGCCACCTCTCACGGGTTTAAATTTTCTAGTAGCAAAACTCATCAAATTACGTTTACTAGACGTTCAGTGGTCTCTGATCATCCGTTGTACCTATATGGCTCACGTATCCCAGAACGTGATACAGTCAGGTTTCTCGGCCTCCTGTTTGACCGTCGATTGTCCTGGAAACCTCACATTTCCTCTCTGAAGGCAACTTGTCATAGCCGGCTGAACCTCCTAAAAACCCTCGCACATCTTTCGTGGGGGGCTGATCGTAGCACTCTCCTCTGCCTACATTCAGCCCTAATTTTATCGAAACTCGATTATGGTGACCAGATATATTCAGCGGCCTCCCCTGCTACTCTTTCCAGCCTTAATCCCATTCATCACCAGGGATTGCGTTTATGCCTTGGTGCATTTCGTTCTTCCCCGGTTGAGAGCCTCTATGTAGAAGCGAACATTCCATCCTTGTCCGATCGTCGTGATGCACATTGCATTCGCTATTATGTTCGCTCCCATGGCCTCCGCAATCCTTCCATGTATAGGATTGTCACAGATGTTAGTAGGCACTCTTTATTTGTCCGTCGCCCCTGTTTACTTCGTCCCTTTTCTTTGTCTACATTCACTCTTGTCTTCCCTTCAACTACCACCTTTATACGTTCATGTGACATCTCCCTTTCCCCTACCCCCTTGGGAAGTTCCTGCTGTCTGTGTCTGTTCTATTCCTCTACCTTGCGCGAAAGCCCAACTACCTACGGCAACTTCTCGCTCTTTTTTTCTAGACCACTTCCATTCTCATTCCCATGCTGTCCCAGTATACACCGATGGTTCAAAGTCATCTGACGGTGTTGGATTCGCAGCAGTCTTCCCAGACAGCGTCGTGCGAGGGCATCTGTTACCCTCGGCTAGCATCTTTACGGTGGAATTGTATGCCATTCTTGTGGCACTTATCCGTATTGCATCTATGCCTGTGTCACCATTTGTGGTTGTTTCAGACTCCCTTAGTGCTTTACAGGCTATCCGTAAAATTGAGACACCTCACCCCCTAGTTCTTCGTATCCAACTTTGGTTACGCCGTATCTCTAGCAAGCACAAAGATATTGTTTTTTGTTGGGTTCCTGGTCATGTTGACGTACAGGGCAATGAACAGGCAGACACTGCTGCGCGGTCAGCAGTACATGACCTTCCAGTTTCATATAGAGGTGTTCCGTTCACTGACTATTTTGCGGTCATTGCTACCCACCTTCGCACCCGTTGGCAACAACGCTGGTCTGACCTGCTAAATAACAAACTTCATTCTATTAAACCGATTATAGGTTTCTGGCCTTCTTATTGTCACCAATGTCGGGGTTGGGAGACTACACTCTCCCGTCTTCCCATCGGCCACACTCGTCTTACTCACGGGTATCTCATGGAGAGGCTCCCTGCCCCTCTCTGTGAGCATTGTCAGGTTCCAGTGTCTGTTCGACATATTCTGTTGGACTGCCCACTCTATCAATGAGCACGCAGAATTTACCTCCAACGGCGTCTTCGCTCTGCGGCCCTTTCTTTACCTTCCCTTCTTGCTGATGGACCCTCCATTAACCGTGACTCTCTCATTGACTTTTTGACAGAAACTGACTTACTACACAAACTCTGAAGATTATACCTTTAGCACCTCCCTCAGTCCCTTCTACCTGATCTCTTGCTACCCTCTATCCCTGCACTATCCACTGTCCTGCTGCACTCCATACCCTACTAATCATCCATCTCCCTCTTACAACCCATTCCCCCTGCATCCTGCAATAACCTGCAGCGCTGTATGACCCCTGTGGTTTAGCACTTCTATTTGATTATAATAATAATAATATGGTGTCACCTGGGGCGCCCCCCCTTACGACGCCACTGATTAAAGCAATATAAAAAATGGTTGACACAAATTCATTAACATTATAGTATACTCCTCACTTAGTAACAAATTCGTTTCTCGACATGGTCTCAGGAATGAAACTCCATCGTTAAGTGAGGAGAGGCTGTATTATTATTATTATTATTATTATTATTATTATTATTATTATTATACTGTCGGTCACCATGAGCTCAGCTTACTCAGATAAGCTGTGACCAGTAAATTTGGGCCTACATATGAGAGAATAGGTCTTTGTGGTGTGTACTATATAAAAAAATCATGCAGCACGCAGTGCATAATGAGAAAAAATGGTGACCATTCTTTTGATGTAAAACAGCGACTTTTGCGGTGTATTTTTGTATGGTTTCCATGGTTGTATTCTCATTTTTTTGGTCTCATTTGATAGAATGGAAGATATATTACAGAAATAGATATAATTTTGATTGGTTTCATGCCAGAAAGTAGCTTAAAATTGAGTTCAAAATAGCAGAAATGTTCAATTTTTGCCAATGTTCAAGAGTAAACAAATGACGTACGTCACCGTCCAATACGTGTCCAACTGGCCGGTCTAATACGCAGTCACAAATGGGATGACATTATTAATATAATTGTTACAGTAATGTAGTAGTCTGCATAACAGTAAATCTTCTATTTTTTGTGTTTACCTGAAGAGTTTAACTGGAGAGAGTTCCGGGGGTCAACGCCCCCGCGGCCCGGTCTGTGAATAAAAATTCAAAATGGAAAACAAGTGTAATATAAGAGGGGCCTGGAGACGTGACTAATGAAAAGAGAAAATGTTGTTTTAGTGCCAGGAATGTATGCATTGTTTATTCTGGACCCTATTTTGAAATTGGCATTTCTTGAAATTTGTGTGAAATTGGCCAAATTATCGATTCCTGACCACTTTATTGGGTAGTTGAAATAAGTAAATGGGAGGTTTCTTGTACTCATTCTAAAGAATAGAAGGAATACTAGTGGCAGACTGGAACAATGGAATGGGCCAAAAATAGGGCCTAAAGTGGGTGAAATCGCCAATGCGTAAATATCGCCATTGTGTTAAGTGTATTCTAACCTAACCACTCTGCAATCCAGCAAAATTACTAATTCGGCACACTACAGCTCCGATGATGCCGGGTTAGTGATGGTCAACCTGCACTGATAGTAAGTGCCTTTAGGTGTGGTGTGGGAAGAGAGGGTGCTTGCAGGTAGTAGAGTGGTGTGGGAAGATAGGGGGTGAGTGCAGGTAGCAGGGTGGTGTGGGAGAGGGGTGGAGTGAAGGTAGCAGGGTGGTGTGGAGAGTGTGTGAGTGCAGGTAGCAGGGTGGTTTGGGAGAGTGTGAGTGCAGGTAGCAGAGTGGTGTGTGAGAGTGAGTGCAGGTAGCAGAGTGGTGTGGGAGAATGTGAGTGCAGGTAGCAGGGTGGTGTGGGAGAGGTGAGTGCAGGTAGCAGAGTGGTGTGGGAGAATGTGAGTGCAGGTAGCAGGGTGGTGGGAGAGTGTGAGTGCAGGTAGCAGGGTGGTGTGGGAGAGAGGGTGTGAGTGAAGGTAGCAGGGTGGTGTGGGAGAGTGAGTGCAGGTAGCAGGGTGGTGTGCGAGAGTGTGAGTGCAGGTAGCAGGGTGGTGTGGGAGAGAGGTGGAGTGAAGGTAGCAGGGTGGTGTGGGAGAGAGTCTGAGTGCAGGTAGCAGGGTGGTGTGGAGAGAGGGTGTGAGTGAAGGTAGCAGGGTGGTTTGGGAGAGTGTGAGTGCAGGTAGCAGAGTGGTGTGTGAGAGTGTGAGTGCAGGTAGCAGAGTGGGTGGGAGAATGTGAGTGCAGGTAGCAGGGTGGTGTGGGAGAGATGTGAGTGCAGGTAGCAGGGTGGTGTGCGAGAGTGTGAGTGCAGGTAGCAGGGTGGTGTGGGAGAGAGGTGTGAGTGAAGGTAGCAGGGTGGTGTGGGAGAGTCTGAGTGCAGGTAGCAGGGTGGGTGGGAGAGAGGGTGTGAGTGAAGGTAGCAGGGTGGTTTGGAGAGTGTGAGTGCAGGTAGCAGAGTGGTGTGTGAGAGTGTGAGTGCAGGTAGCAGAGTGGTGTGTGAGAGTGTGAGTGCAGGTAGCAGAGTGGTGGGAGAATGGAGTGCAGGTAGCAGGGTGGTGTGGGAGAGTGTGAGTGCAGGTAGCAGGGTGGTGGGGAGAGAGGGTGTGAGTGAAGGTAGCAGGGTGGTGTGGGAGAGTGTGAGTGTAGGTAGCAGAGTGGTGTGGGAGAGTGTGAGTGCAGGTAGCAGGGTGGTGTGGGAGAGTGTGAGTGCAGGTAGCAGAGTGGTGTGGGAGAGTGTGAGAGTGCAGGTAGCAGGGTGGTGTGGGGGAGAGGGTGTGAGTGCAGGGCAGGGTGGTGGGGAGAGGGTGGAGTGAAGGTAGCAGGGTGGTGTGGGAGAGAGGGTGTGAGGAAGATAGCAGGGTGGTTTGGGAGAGAGTGAGTACAGGTAGCAGGGTGGTGTAGGAGAGTGTGAGCGCAGGTAGCAGGGTGGTGTGGGAGAGTGTGAGTGCAGGTAGCAGGGTGGTGTGGGAGAGAGGGTGAGTGCAGGTAGCAGGGTGGTGTGGAGAGAGGGTGTGAGTGAAGGTAGCAGGGTGGTTTTGGAGAGTGAGTGCAGGTAGCAGAGTGGTGTGTGAGAGTGTGAGTGCAGGTAGCAGAGTGGTGTGGGAGAGTGTGAGTGCAGGTAGCAGGGTGGTGTGGGAGAGGTGAGTGCAGGTAGCAGGGTGGTGTGGGAGAGAGGGTGAGTGAAGTTAGCAGGGTGGTGGGAGAGTGTGAGTGCAGGTAGCAGAGTGGTGTGGGAGAGGGGAGTGCAGGTAGCAGAGTGGTGTGGGAGAGGGAGTGCAGGTAGCAGAGTGGTGTGGGAGAGTGAGAGTGCAGGTAGCAGGGTGGTGTGGGGGAGTGTGAGTGCAGGTAGCAGAGTGGTGTGGAGAGTGTGAGAGTGCAGGTAGCATGGTGGTGTGGGAGAGTGTGAGGTAGGTAGCAGGGTGGTGTGGGAGAGAGGGTGTGAGTGAAGGTAGCAAACCGGTTACCTGGACTTGAGTCTTGGAGGTGGAAGTAGAGTGCCTATACTCTGAAAAAGTGGTGGAAATATTGTAGTTTGTAAGGGCATCTGAACTGGAGCATCAGCGTGCCTCTGGCAAGACAGTGATAGAGTAAGTGATTGTGAAAAATAATTCTTCTGTTTTGGGTTACCCTACCTCAGTGGGAGGCAGCCAGTGTGTTTAAAAAACAAAAAGCCATTGCATTCCTAAACAGAAACAGGAAGCACTGCAGCAGGTTTACTGAGCCATGTTAGGCAGGTCCTTCTCAAACCCAACCATTTACACTCGTATATCTGTCCATAGTATACTATATTTGTGCACAATATACTAGACACATGGACTAAACTGTGCATGAAGTACTAGGTGTAATTTCCCTGCCTTCAAATATATTTCCTGCTGCTATTTTAGGTCTCAGTTCAACTCTTTGGGTCACCTACCACCTCCTCCTATCTGGATCAAAACCTAGGACCAAGTGGGTCCATTCAGTGGCAACACTGCCTCAGTAGCACATGTTATCAGTGGCAACACTGCTCAGTAGCACGTGTTATCTGTGGCAACACTGCCTCAGTAGCACGTTGGAAAATCATCAGGAAAAGAATGGTGGAGCATCTGGAGCAGAACAGGATAATCAACGCAGACAGCACGGATTCAGGGAAGGCAAATCCTGTGTAACAAACCTCCTGGAGTTCTATGATAAAGTAACAGAGGTAAGGCAAGAGAGAGAAGGGTGGGTTGACTGCATTTTCCTGGACTGCAGGAAGGGCTTCACACAGTTCCTCATATGAGATTAGTAAAGAAGTTGGAAGACCAAGCGTGTATAACAGGAAGGGCACTGGAATGGATCAGGGAATATCTCACAGGAGGCAACAACGGGTAATGGTGCGTGATGAGGTATCACAATGGGCGCCTGTGACGAGCGGTGTACCGCAGGGTCAGTCCTAGGACCAGTGCTATTCTTGGTATATGTGAATGACATGACGGATGGGATAGACTTAGAAGTGTCTCTGTTCACAGATGATGTGAAATTAATGAGGAGAATCACATCGGATGAAGACCAAGCAGGACTTCAAAGAGACCTGGACAAGCTTGACATCTGGTCTAGCAACTGGCTTCTGAATTTAACCCCACCAAATGCAAAGTCATGAAGATCGGAGAAGGGCAAAGAAGACCGCTGACAGAGTACAGGCTAGGTGGACAAAGCTACAAATCTCACCAAAGGAGAAAGACCTTGAGGTGAGTATAACGCCAAGCACTTCTCCGGAAACACACATCAACCAGATAACCGCGGCAGCATATGGGCGACTGGCAAACCTAAGATTAGCGTTCCGTTACCTTAACAAGGAATCGTTCAAGACACTGTACACCGTGTACGCAGGCCCATACTAGAGTATGCAGCACCAGTCTGGAACCCACACCTGGTTATGCATGTCAAGAAATTAGAGAAAGTGCAAAGGTTTGCGACAAGGCTAGTTCCACAACTCAGGGACTGCCCTATGAAGAAAGGTTGAAGGAAATAGGACTAACAACACTGGAGGACAGAAGGGTTAGAGGAGACATGATAACGACATACAAAATACTGCGGGGAATTGACAAGGTAGTGGCAGGATGTTCCAGAGAGGGAACACAGACACAAGGGGACACAACTGGAAGCTGAAGACTCAGATGAGTCAAAGGGATGTTAGGAAGCACTTCTTCAGCCATAGAGTAGTTAGGAAGTGGAATAGTCTAGCGAACGATATAGTGGAGGCGGGAACCATACATAGTTTTAAGACAAGGTATGATAAAGCTCATGGAGCAGGGAGAGCAGAGACCCAGTAGTGGACAGCGAAGAGGCGGGGGCAGGAGCTGAGTCTCGACCCCTGCAACCACAATTAGGTGAGTACAATTATGTGAGTACGTATTATCTGTGGCAACACTGCCTCGATATTTACGCATCGGCGATTTCACCCACTTTAGGCCCTATTTTTGGCCCATTCCATTGTTCCAGTCTGCCACTAGTATTCCTTCTATTCTTTAGAATGAGTACAAGAAACCTCCCATTTACCTATTTCAACTACCCAATAAAGTGGTCAGGAATCGATAATTTGGCCAATTTCACACAAATTTCAAGAAATGCCAATTTCAAAATAGGGTCCAGAATAAACAATGCAGACATTACTGGCACTAAAACAACATTTTCTCTTTTCATTAGTCACGTCTCCAGGCCCCTCTTATATTACGCTTGTTATCAGTGGCAACACTGCCTCAGTAGCACATGTTATCAGTGGCAACACTGCCTCAGTAGCATGTTATCAGTGGCAACACTGCCTCAGTAGCAAGTGTTATCAGTGGCAACACTGCCTCAGTAGCACATGTTATCAGTGGCAACACTGCCTCAGTAGCACATGTTATCAGTGGCAACACTGCCTCAGTAGCAAGTGTTATCAGTGGCAACACTGCCTCAGTAGCACATGTTATCAGTGGCAACACTGCCTCAGTAGCACATGTTATCACGTAATACAACACCTTCATACACACTTATTATATACTAACTGTGTATATACATTAGGTATTAAAACAAAAAATAAAAATAATCATACCACTTTCAAAGACCCCAACAATGTATGTATCTAACGCATCTGCTAGGAAAATGATAGGATGGATAATGAGAACCTTCAAACTAGGACGCCAAGCCCATGATGATTCTCTTCAAATCGCTTGCCTCTCTAGGCTGGAATATTGCTGTACACTAACTGCCCTCTTCAAGGTAGGCAAAATTGCTGATCTGGAGAGTGTACAAATAACTTTCACGGCACACATAAGTACGATAAGGCACCTAAATTACTGGGAACGGTTGAAATTCCTTGATTTGTATTCCCTGGAACACAGGCGAGAGAGATGCATGATAATATACACTTGGAAAATCTTAGAGGGATTGGTACCAAACTTGCACACGAAAATCACTCCCTATGAAAGCAAAAGACTCGGCAGGAGATGCAACATTCCCCCAATGAAAAGCAGGGGTGCCACGAGTACACTGAGAGACAACACAATAAGTATCCGGGGCCCAAGACTGTTCAACTGCCTACCAGCATACGTAAGGGAGATTACCAACAGACCCCTGGCTGTCTTCAAGCAGGCACTGGACAGGCACCTGAAGTCAGTACCTGACCAGCCGGGCTGTGGCTCGTACATCAGTTTGTGTGCAGCCAGCAGTAACAGCCTGGTTGATCAGACCCTGATCCACCACGAGGCCTGGTCTCAGACCGAGCCACGGGGGCATTGACCCCCGAAACCCTCTCCAGGTAAACCACATATTAGCTGCCATAAGCCACCTTTAGCCATAAGACAAGGAGTCTACTCTCTCTTAAATAATCAGGCTTTTGTCACCAGACATAAGACATGGGGGTGTATTTTGAGGCCTATCAGATGGGAGCAAATCTACAACTATCATCAAACTTTGGTCAGTTAGGACAAATACGTGATGGAAGTGGATGGGCATGTGTTGAACCTGCCTAGCATGGGTCAGTAAGATTACTGCAATATTCTTGTAATGTTTATACATGCAGTGTTGTTATATCCTCAGCATCATCAGGGATAAACTGTAAGGATACTGGAAATAATGATGAACACGAGACACTTGTGCAACACTTGGGTATCTTTACTGTGGAAACACTTGTGCCACACAGTGGCTTCATCAGTCCAATACAGAGAAGAATGTCAGAAGATGATATGGAGTTTGAAGTAATCAGTCCCTCAGCCTCAAGCTGATATGTTCAATCCATCAATCTTGATAAAAGTACAGCAAGTGAATGGAGAAGAGGCTTATATACTGCAGTCAGGTGAGACAAAGCAGTCAGAGGCAGCATCAGAAAAAGAAAAATCCACAAGTGAAAGTAGGTCATGCTTATAGGTTAGACAAGGATTGAATACCCTACAAATTTAATTTTCTAGCACACTGGCCATCTCTCACCAAGGAAAGGGTGACCACGAAAAAAGGAAATAACATTGACTGGCAGAGTGAGCTAGCAGTCAACCTCAATATTGATGAATGTGTTAATATTTTTTTACAAAAAACAAAAAACCTATATAACAGGCATTGACAGACAAAAACAAATCCAAAAGACTAAACAGCCCCTGGCTTACAAACAGCATTTTCAAATCTACTGATAAAAGACATCTATATGAAAACAGTACAGAATGGGTCTAATTACAAAGGATCTGACAAAACGTTACTCATCAATACTTACTAATCTAATAAGGTTTAAAAAACTGCACTACAAAAACAGATTTTATGTCATAAAAGGGAATATGAAGAAGATCTGGAAAACCCTATCCAAAATTCTAGGATCTAAAAAGCTGTCTCAAAACAGAATGATTAACTTAATGAAACCAGACGAACCTCTCCTCCAACCAAAAGACACTGCTAACAAACTTAATGTCTTTTTCTCAACCATAGGAACAAAGCTAGCAAACAAAATCCCAAACTCAAACACTCAGCCAAAAGACTACCTCACTGGTAACTACCCAAATACTCTATTTCTAGCCCCAACAAACCCTACTGAAATCTCTCTCATCATCAAAACACTAAAGAACACAACAGGAGACCTAAATAACTTACAACCACTCATGTACAAAAAATCTTCTCATGTGTTGTCACCAATTATTGCAACTCTTTTTAATAAATCCATTGAATCTTCCACCTTCCCATCCATACTCAAGACAGAAAGGGTCACCCCGATCCTCAAAGGAGGTGATCCAACCGAACTGAACTACACGCCAATATCAAACTTGCCCCTAGTATCTAAAATCTTCAAAAAATTAATTCGCAAACAAGTCTACTCCTATTTAGTATCTGTCAGTTTGGATTTAGACCGAAAAAAAGTACTAACGATGCAATTATACATATGCTTGAACTAATATACTTGGCACTCGATAAAAATGAAATTCCCCTGGGACTTTTCATAGACCTACGAAAAGCTTTTGATACAGTTGACCATGACCTACTGCACTTAAAACTTGAACACTATGGGGTCAGAGGACACTCTCTCAATTACAGTGGTACCTTGACTTACGAGTTACGAGCCATCGCTCAGTCAATTTTTTCCTGAGTTGCGAGCCAAAATCGGAGTTACAAGCGAGCTTCAGATACACCACCACTCGCAGGAGATACAGTGGACCCTTGTTAAGCGACCGTTCCTGTTAGCGGCCAACTCGGTTAGCGGCCGGTTTTACGGCTCCCGGTTAGCGGCCATATGGGACGCGTCAACCCGCCGAGGACGCCACTTCCTCACGCATATCAAACTCAGTCTGCATCTCTCTCTCGTTGAGTAAGAAATACTCTGCATGTTAATCCATTCATCCGTTCATTTTGGTGCTTGTTTATTGATTGTGACTGTGAAATAAGCCACCATGGGGCCAAAGAAAGTTCAGAGTGCCAGCCCTTTGGTAAAGGGCTGAGAGGGGAGAATGTGCCTTCTTTAGTGATTCTATGATATGTATGATACTAAAGCAGCAGGAGTTGATAAAGGCTATACCGCCAGCCAGCGATAAAGTGTAGCATTAACAGTGTAGCAAGTAAGTTAAGCGATTAACCGATAGAAAAATGATGACATGAAACTTAACTCCTCCAATGTTGTTTGAGGAATATAGGGACACTGACAAGAATGGCGCCCTCTGCCACCATCTCCTCCAAGGTAAGTGTAAATATTTCTTATTTATATAAGTGTGAATATTTCTTATTTATAAATTAAAGTGTAAATATTTCTTATTTATAAATTAAAGTGTAAATATTTCTTATTTATAAATTACGTACATTGTTTCAGTGTGAATATTGTTGAGGGCTTATGCTGCCACCCACCACTACCACTATATGTACGGCTTATGGTCAGTGGCCCTTATAAACCAAACAACAACAACACAACCCCCACCAGTCCTCACATTCGTAGACATACAGTGGACCCCCTGGAGTTCGTGAGCGTCGGAGTTCGTGAAAATCGGTGTTCGTGATGTTTTTTCGCGAAAATTTTGGTTCGGTGTTCGCGAATCCGTTTGGAGTTCGTGATTCGTCCCAGATGCATACGCGTGGCCTGAGCGGGCCCGGGCACTCATTCAGCATCAATGTGCTATTGTTTACCAGCGAGCGACCGCCACCCACGCATTCATACCATATACAGTGGTACCTCGACTTACGATATTAATCAGTCAGAGAGGCCATATTTTAAGGCGAAACAATCGTTACACGAATCAATTTTCCCCATAAGAAATAATGGAAATAAATTTAATCCATCCAAGACTTCCAAAAGTAGTTAAATAAAATATTTTTTAGAACTTTTTGACATTAAATAATACAGAATTTAATGAAGAATACCTAAATACACATGTAAATATTGTACAATAACATGTCACTTACATTTATTGAAGAGTTGTTGATGTGTGGAGGACGGGAGGAGGGGAGAAGGTGGAGTAGTATGCTAGTGTTTGAAGGGGAATCCTTCCATTAACACTGCAGGTACCAAGCCCTTTTTCTGGGGTTACTTCCCTTTTCTTTTAATGCCACTAGGACCAGCTTGAGAGTCACTGGACCTCTTTCTAACAATAAATTTGTCCAGGGAGCTCTGTGTCTGGCGATTCTTTAACACATCCCTGAAATGACACACCACTGTGTCATTGTACAGATTGCCAGCACGGCCTGCAACAGCATGGTTAGGTGATATTCATCCATAAATGCTTGCACATCACTCCATTTGGCACAGATCTCCCTAATCCTTGAAGAAGGCACATTCTTCCATTTTTGTTCCACCTCCTCCTCCTCCTCTGAACCATTGTCCTGACCACTGGTCTCTTGTTCCAGTTGCTGTTGAAGCTCTTGCAGATCTTCAGTGGTTAGCTCTTCCTTGTGCTCCACCAACTGTTCCACATCCTCACCACTCACCTCTAACGCCATAGACTTGCCCAATTCCACAATTTCTTCCACAACAGGCTCAGGCTCAGGCTCATGCTCAGGGTTCTGAGGCTCAGCCCCAAAACCTTCAAAATCCCTCTCTAGGACACAGTCTGGCCACAATTTTCTCCAGGCAGAGTTCAAAGTCCTGGTAGTCACTCCCTCCCAAGCCTTACCTATAAGGTTTACACAATGCAGCATATGGAAATGTTTTTTCCAAAATTCTCTTAGGGTTATATTCATGTCGTGGTCACATCAAAGCACTTTTGAAACATTGCTTTGGTGTAGAGTTTTTAAAGTTGGAAATGACCTGCTGGTCCATGGGCTGGAGGAGAGGAGTGGTATTAGGGGGCAAGAACTTCACTTTGATGAATTTAAACTCCTCCACAATTTTCTCTACCAAGTTTGGAGGATGACAAGGAGCATTGTCCATTATCAGGAGGCACTTAAGTGGCAAATTATTGTCCAATAGATATTTCTTCACACTGGGGCCAAACACGCCATTGAACCAATCTAAGAAAATGTCCTTTGTGACCCATGCCTTTTTGTTAGACCTCCACATCACACACAAGTTAGACTTGCTGACACAGCATCTGCCAAACACTCGGGGATTTTCAAAAAGATACACCAGTAAAGGCTTCACTTTGCAATCACCACTGGCATTAGCACACAGCATCAAAGTTAGCCTGTCTTTCATAGGCTTATGTCCTGGATGTGCCTTTTCCTCCTGAGTAATGTAGGTCCTGTTGGGCATTTTCTTCCAAAACAGGCCTGTTTCATCACAATTAAACACTTGTTGGGGGAGGAATTGTTCAGCCTGTAGGTACTCCTGGAATTCAGGCACATATTTTTCAGCCGCACTTTTGTCACAACTGGCTGCCTCACCATGCCTCACAACACTATGTATGCCACTTCGATTCTTAAATTTGTAAAACCAGCCTCTGCTGGCTTTAATTCGCTCACTTCATCACTCGTGCAGGCATTTTCTTAACGAGATCATCATGCAACTGCCTTGCTTTTTCACATATTATTGCCTCCGAAACAGTATCTCCTGCTAACTGTTTTCGTTGATCCACACCAACAACAACCTTTCCACATCTTCCAGCACTTGTGGTCTGTGTTTTGTGATCACAGATGAACCTTTGCAACAACAGCTTCCTTGATTTTACTTGAATTTTTCTTGGCCACAATGGTAGCGATGGTAGAAAAGGGTTTACCATACAGCCTGGCCAGCTCACTGATACGCACTCCACTTTCATATTTTTCTATTATCTCCTTCTTCAGTTCTATCGTACATGTATTTCTGTTCCTCTTTGCCACAGGCTTAGCACTAGGATCTTTCCTTGGACCCATGGTAGCTTATTTAGCAGTTGCAAGCACTAAAAACAGTGGAAAAATGACAATATACTGGTATGAATGCGTGGGTGTGGGTGGGTGGTCGCTCTCGCTTGTAAACAATAGCACACTGACACTCCCTGGAGTGCGCGCTCAGCTGGGCGCCAAGCGGACACGTCCGGTACGAATGTCGTTACACGAAGCAAACATCGTAAATCGCAATCAAATTTTTTACATTATAAATATCGGTTCTCGAAAATAACGTAAGATGATAGCATCGTAACACGGGGTATGACTGTATATTGTCATTATTCCAGTGTTGTTAGTGCTTGCAACTGCTAAATAAGCCACTTTGGGCCCCAAGAAAGCTCCTAGTGCCAGGCCTGTGGTAAAGAATGTCAAAAATACGGTAGAATTGAAGGAGATCATTGCAAAATATGAAAGTGGAGTTCGTGTGGCTGAGCTGGCCAGGCAGTATGGCAAAGCCCATTCAACCATCACTTCCATTGTGGCCAAGGGAAAGGAACTCAATGATGCTGTTGTTGCGAAAGGTGCAAGTATGGTCACAAAATAGAGATCTCAAGTGCTGGAAGAAGTGGAGAGGTTATTGTTGGTGTGGATCAACGAGAAATAATTAGCAGGAGATAGTGTTACGCAGGAAATAATATCTGAAAAAGCAAGGCAGTTGCATGATGATCTCGTCAAGAAAATGCCGGCAACAAGTGCTGAAGTGAACGAATTTAAAGCCAGCAAAGGTTGGTTTGACAGTTTTAAGAAGTGTAGTGGCATACATAGTATGAGGGATTTTGAAGGTTTTGGGGCTGAGCCTCAGAACCCTGAGCCTGAGCCTGTTGTGGAAGAAATTGTGGCACTGGGCAAGTCCATGGGGTTGGATGTTAGTACCGAGGATGTGGAACAGTTGGTGGAAGACGACAATGAAGAAATAACCACTGAAGATCTGCAAGAGCTTCAATAGCAACAGCAACAACAGACCACAGTTCAGGAAAATGGTTCAGAGGAGTTGGAACAGAGATGGAGGAAGTTGCCTTCTTCAAGGATTAGGGAGATCTGTGCCAAATGGACTGATGTGCAAGGCTTTATAGATGAATATCACCCTAACAAAGCTGTTGCAGGCCGTGCTGGCAACATGTACAATGACAATGTGGTGTCCCATTTCAGGGATGTTTTAAAGAATCGCCAGACACAGAGCTCCCTGGACAGATTTTTTGTGAGAGAGGGGTCCAGTGACTCTCAACCTGGTCCTAGTGGCATTAAAAGAAAAAGGCCAGTAACCCCAGAAAAGAACTTGGTACCTGCAGTGTTAATGGAAGGGGATTTCCCTTCCAAACACTAGCAACTCCTCCATCCTCTCCCCTCCTTCCATCTTCCACACATCAACAACTCTTCAATAAAGGTAAGTGACATGTTATTGTACTAGTTAATGTTTATTTTTCATTGTTTTCTGTGTAATTTAATGTATATTTAATGTACAATAATATTTTATTTTAATACTTTTGGGTGTCTAAAACGGATTAATTTTATTTCCATTATTTCTTATAGGGAAAATAGATTCGGAGTTCATGATATTCGGTGTTCATGACGCCCTCTGGAACGGATTAATCACGAACTCCGTGGGTCCACTGTATTTTATTCATTCTAGAGTATATGTCATGTTTCTAAGTTATTAATATTGTTTATTATGTCATATTAGATGAATTGTGATAGATAAATAAACCGTATAGAGTTGATATTAGCATCATGTTGAAGGAGTATTTTGTCCTGTCTCCAAACAATACTCTCCTCCTGCCTTCAATAAAGGTATGTAATAGTGATTTAAATGTTCATTTATCCATTTCTTTAGTCATTTTATTTAGTTCTCATTGTTTTGTGTATGTAAAACTATAGTTAATCTTAAAAAAAATATTTTTTTGTTGATATTTTTTGTCTGGAACAATTAATTGTATTTACATTAATTCTTATGGGAATATTATTTCGATTAAAGGCCATTTCGGTTAAAGGCCTAGCTCCTGGAATGGATTACGGCGTCTAACCAAGGATCCACTGTACCGAGGAAATATAAAAAACCTTGATAATAACCAATGTGTAACTTCCTTTCAATTTTGATACCACTGGTAGTGCCATCCTGCCAGAATGTTCTATAACGTATGCCCTAAGTAAAGAGAAACAATTCTGGAACATGTGTAATACATGTTCGGCAGGCTGGCTGGTTGGGTGGCCAGCTGGCTGGCTGATTTGCTTTGGTTGTCTCTATCTCCTTCTGTCTGTTTGTATCTATCTCTGTCAATCTGTGTCTCTGTGTCTCTATCTCTGTCTGTCTCTGCCTATGTCTATCTCTGTCTCTGTCTATCTCTATCTCACAGGAACACATAAATATAGTTATACATAGTGTAAATTACCTAGGATAACCCAAAAGATCCAGACAGTGCTATACTATGCTTGTAGATATAAGGCATAATAAGCATGACTGGCAAATAATACATATTTTCACTTGTTCAGGAATCAGAGATGACGACTCTGCATCGTGTGTAATACCTGTTGGCTCATGAGAGGCTCTCTCTCTGAGACAGAGACAAGTAGAGAGATAGGAAGACAGAAACACAGGCAGACAGAAAGACAGATAAGCAGAGACAGAGATAAACACAGACAGAGCTAGACAGACAGAAACAAACAGATTGACAGACATGTTTATGTGTAACAGTAAAAACTAAAGCCAAGGCAGTGCACAATCATCAAATTTCACTCCACTGCTGCACTGTCAGCAGTGGAGTGACACTCATCTTACACCATGCTTCAAGGAGATTCATATATATTCCAGCATTTCTAAAACATTTCAACCAGGAAAATTGATTTGAAATACGAGCTAATTGAGTTACGAGCTTGTTCACAGAACAAATTAAACTCGGAAGTCAAAGTACCACTATACTTAAAATTTTATCTTAGAAAAGGAACCAGTATGTACAGTAGGGCCCCACTTTATGGCATTCTACTAATACAGTGATTATGACCAAACCTCTCTATATGGTTCCCCATCTTTCTAATACGGCCCGTGCCACCCGGTTTGTTTACATTCTCCATGAGCACTGTCTCTCTCCATTATGTTTGGAAACTTTCCAAAATTTCAAGTATTTTAAAGTTATTTCATATTTTATATATACAGTGGACCCCCGGCTAACGAACACCCCGGAAATCGTACAAATATGTAAGTATAATATTGTAAGTTCTTGTGGAAGTGTATTTTTGGGGGTCTGAAATAGACTAACCTACGTGACATTAAATTCGTTCGGTAATGGCACTTGAGCAAGCTTCTGGAATGAATTTTTTTCGTTAGCTGGGGTCCACTGTACAGTGCTACCCCAAGCTCTGTTATTTTCTTCTCCAGCCAGAACCCACCAACGCTTCTATGATGGCCTAACTGCAGAACTGCTGCACTAACGCACCTAGACCCCAGAATGACTCAAGAAAACCAACAGTAAGACCACCTACTCGAAAAATTATCGATCCAAGTGGAGAGTGCCAGCAAACCCAAAACACAGCCCGCTGCCAGACGAGCACCCACAACAAGCTCTGAGCAACTTTAGCTTCTACATCCTATCTACAACATCCCCTGTACTACTATGAGACCTAATAACAGAAGAAGCAGCAATAAGAACAGCAAGAAATCACCAAGATCTCGACTATTTCATTTGCCTACCCAGCAGGACGCCGGTGCATCACCCACCCACCCCACCACCACCCCAGGCAACATGTCAACAAACACAATGGCTGACTCTCCCTCTCCCTCACCCTACTCAACCACCACCCATGACGACGGGACAGCAACAACACCAATCATGACTGAATCTCCCTCAAACAACACTGCCTTCAAAGGATTTGACCCATCTGAATTGATCTCAGGTATGACAAATGATCCTGTCACTCTTAAGTCATACATCACCACCTTAACTGAGGAAAACAGGAATCTTCGTACAACACTATCTAAGCATGAAACAAAGTTAGCCCACCTAGAAAGCAAGATCCTAAGCTTTGAGCAGAAGTTTACATCAGCTGGAATGGCTGATTTTGGAAAGACCCTCCAATCAGTCATAGCCAGCCATACAGACCAAATAACATCCCTAAACACGAAGGTTGAAGATGCTGTCAAGAACTGGAAAACCATGGATACCCAGCTGACCGACTATTTTTCTAACCAAGAAGATAAAAATGAGCAAGATAAGTTATCCAGCGCGGTAATAATTAGCAGTGCACTCTTTCCAAGTGGCATAAACCATACCAACTGCAAAGATGCTGCTCTTCAGACCATAAAAGATCACTTAAATTTAGTAGTACCAGCATCAGAAATAACAGAATCACGTTTACTTGGCACACAAGGTAGAAAAAAGAGTGTTATGCTTAGATTTCACACGATAGACAGTAAAACAGATCTTATTAAAACATCAATTAATGCAAAAAAAGATCTCTTTGTAAATGAATGCCTCACAAAAAAACGTCAGAACCTCCTATACAGAGTAAGAAAGCTTAAACGTGAGAATAATGACAAAATCCACCAGTGCTTCACCCGAGAAGGGAAAATCCTAGTTAAGAAAACAAATGTAGGCCGTGCTTATTATATCACGAATGAAAATGAACTGTCCACATTCCTTCGAGATGCTAATCTTACAGAGACTGAATAATATCAATGACCTAATCCTTAGTCTGCGTTAGTGCAACAGTTGTATTAGTAACTGCAACCGCACAATCTTACATTTCTCCCAAAACTGATTATATATTAATGTAATTAACTTCATTTTTGTTCTAATAATCTGCTACCTCACTATATTAAATTTCCCACTAAATATAATTGTACATCCTATTTTACTATATATTTATCTTTTAACGTCTCTGTAACCATTTACTTTTATTTTTTTATTTTTAATACAAATCTATCATTACCTTTTCCCAACCCAATCTATTTACAATATTAGTAATTACTTTTTACTTGAAATTTAATTACAACTTTTTCACTATTGTTTTTCTTTTTATATTTTTATTATCAAACAATTACCTCATTGTGTATGTGACTTAGTTTATTTTTTTCTTATAAGCTATTACCAAATAAGTGCAATTATTTACTCATACTTTCAAATACCTTTTTACCAAAAGCAAATTCCAGTCACTTTATTTACTTAATTGTACTCTTATATTCAAACAACTACCTCATTGTGTATATGACTTACTTTATATTTCCTTTATAAGTAACTACCTGATAAGTGCAATCATTTACTTATATTTTATAAATACTGTTTACCATTAGCCAACTTTAGTCAACTTTCAGTCACTTTATTTGCTTAATTGTATTCATATATTCTAACAACTACCTCATTGTATATGTGACTTACTTAATATTTCCTTTATAAGCAACTACCTGATAAGTGCAATCATTTACTTATATCTTATAAATACCTTTTACCATTAGCCAACTTCAGTCACTTTATTAACTTCAATTTAATCAAAACTACTTTTAATATTAGTCAAATCTATTTTAACTTCTAGTTCAATAGCTCTTTGCATTCATTAACCTCTTATTGCCTTTCATATACTAAAGTTTCAACCAGTGCCACATTGAATCAAAAATTTATTTTTCCATACCAATTTAATACTAGTCATTGAAGTTGTTCTAACCATTCATTAGACAGTTAAATTAGTATATCATTAACATTTTCAAATATCCTATATCACTGTAAAAATTCCTGTAAACACTTGCACATAATTGTGTTAATCCATTAGCAAGTAAGACTTTAATCTAATACCATATCATTAAGTTATCATAATCTATTGTTCCCAAGTCTAGTTATAGAATCACATTAATCCATATGATTACAGGCATTGATCCTGATATCAACCTATTATTAAATGACTTACATGACTCCAACAGCAATTGTAACTATTACACAGCTGATCAAGCAAAGACATTACTCAGAGCCAACAATAACTTAACTATCTTCAATTACAATGTTAGATCGTTGAGCAAACATTATGATGACCTCACAGCACTACTCCAATCCCTACAGTCCAATATGTCAATCATCACACTCACTGAGACCTGGCTAAAGCCTGATACTACAGGTATCTATGCCATCCCAGGTTACACAGCCATTCACAACTGTAGGACAGACCAGCGAGGGGGTGGAACAGCAATATATTATACAGATCAACTCGATTGTATCGAGAATTCTTGTACAAGGGATGAACATGGAGAATATATTATAGCTAAATTTAAATCAAAAGACCTGCAAAAACCCCTCACAGTGATAAACATCTACAGATTACCACAGTCAAACATCCGCCACTTTAGTGAAAAACTAGGAAACCTGATAATCGATTCACGCCTTAACAAAGATCATTTGCTGCTCACAGGAGATTTCAACATAAATCTCCTACATGACCAAGACCCGCAGGTAACTGAATTCACAAACACTATGAGCAACTGCTTATTACTACCAACAATATCAAAACCTACAAGAATCTCTGATAATAGTACCTCGTTACTAGACCACATCTGGACTAACACAATATCTCCTCAAAAATCAGGCATAATCACAGAAAACACCACAGACCACTACCCTACCTTTCTCATAACTAACCTAGGCATTCTGCCCCAAGAAATTGCAAAAGTTACCTTCAGACTACATAATGAGTCTGCTGTTAATAATTTTATATCAGCTATGACGAACATTGACTGGCTTAACGAATTGGAAACACACTCAGATATTAATGAATGCATCAAGAACTTTCTTAAAAAACACATAACCTCTATAACAGACATTGCCCGAAAAAACTAAACAGATCACAGCTAAGAGACTTAACAATCCCTGGCTAACACCCAGCATCCTTAAATCCATAAATAAGAGGCACCAATATGAAAAACAATATAGAAGGGGTCTAATAACCAGAGAACAATCCAAACGCTACTCATCAATCCTTACTAGCCTGATAAGAAGGTCCAAAAATTGTATTATGAGAACAGACTCCAGACCGTAAAAGGTGATATGAAAAAGACCTGGAAAACCCTATCTACAATTCTAGGAAATAAAAAGATATCCACGAACAATACCATCAAATTATCAAAAACAGACGAACCCCTACCTCACCAATTGAGACAGCAAACAGACTTAATGTTTTCTTCTCCACCATAGGAAAGAATCTAGCGAGTAGGATCCCAAGCTCGAACACTCGTCCAACAGACTACCTCACCAACACCTACCCAGATACACTATTCCTAGCTCCTACCAACTCAATTGAAGTCTCACACATAATCAACACCCTTAAAAACAAAGCAGGAGACATAAACAGCTTACCACCCTTTATGTACAAAAAAGCTACACATGTACTGTCACCAATTATAGCAGCATTATTCAATAAATCCATTGAATCTTCAACCTTCCCATCAATTCTCAAAATAGCTAGGGTCACCCCGATCCACAAAGGAGGTGACCAAACTGACTTGAACAATTACAGACCAATCTCAAATTTACCACTGCTTTCTAAAATCTTCGAAAAATTAATTCATAAACAGATCTATTCCTACCTCGTCTCACACAATGTACTAAACCCCTGTCAATTTGGATTCAGGACCAACAAGAGCACAAACGATGCTATAACACACATGTTAGAGTTAATATACACCGCACTTGAGAAGAAAGAGGTTCCGCTGGGAATCTTCATAGACCTACGCAAAGCATTTGATACAGTCGACCATGATTTATTGCTCACAAAACTAGCGCACTATGGTATTAGGGGGCACCCCTCAACTACCTAAAGTCGTACCTTAGCAACAGAAGTCAGTACGTGAACACAAATGGAGAGAACTCTTCCACACAACAAATTACAGTCGGTGTCCTCAAGGTAGTGTCCTGGGGCCACTCCTATTCCTCATTTACATAAATGACCTACCGAATGCATCACAACTACTCAAACCCATTTTGTTTGCAGATGACACAACATATGTCTTCTCTCACCCAAATCCAGTCGTACTAGCCAACACAGTTAATGCCGAATTACAGAAAATATCAACATGGATGATGACAAATAAGCTTACTCTCAATACGGACAAGACCTACTACATTCAGTTTGGAAACAAAGCTACAAATGTTCCACTTAACATAACGCTAAATGGTTCACCCATCACAAGGCTCACAGAGGGAAAATTCCTAGGAATCCACCTTGACAGTAGTCTTAAATTCCAAACACACATACAACAAATTTCCAAGAAAATCTCAAGGACAGTAGGTATATTATCTAAGATACGCTATTATGTGCCTCAACCAGCTCTCATTGCACTATATCATTCTCTTATCTACCCTTATCTCACCTATGGAATCTGTGCATGGGGCTCAACAACATTAAATCACCTTAGACCACTCATAACCCAGCAAAAGGCTGCAGTCAGGATGATAACAAATTCCCACTCTAGACAGCATACTCCACCTATATTCAGAACCTTAAAACTACTCACCATAAAAAATATTCATACCTATTCATGTGCCTTCTACATACATAAAACTCTACATGCTAATATTAACCCTGCGCTCAGAATTCTCCTCAACAACTTTAATAGGTCCCACGAACATGACACAAGACACAGATCACTATTTGACATACCCGAGTCCATACTAACCAATGTAAAAATTCTATGCACATAAAGGGCCCCAAAATCTGGAATTCATTACCAGTAAATATCAAGTTAACCTTGTCGGAAAATCAATTCAAGACTCTTCTCAAAAGTCACCTACTCACCCTATACTAAATACTCATACTGTAACAAACTTCCAAACCCAATATTATTTTACTTAAGAAGATCTCATTTTGATATGTTCATCCTCCTTAACACTTGTTGCAATCTCATATCATCATATTGTCATTTAAAATCTTATAGTATCATCATTTTCTTAATTTGAAATAAAATATATACCTAGATGAAACTCTAAAAACTATTTCTAGTATTGTTATTATACTAGTATAGCATCAACATACTGTAATTTGAAATAAATTCTACAACTAGATTAAACTCAACCAATTTCTCTTGTATTGTCTTTAAATAGTATGTATAACCATTTAATAATTTAAATAATATAGAACTAGAATAAACTCAATCAATTTCTTTAGCATTAAGTACTTAGTGAATAAGTCTCTAGAATAAACTGCCCCTAATGCCATGGCATGCCAGTGGCTCTCCTTGCATTACAGTTTTATAATTGTATTATATTTGTAACTACCAATAACATTGTACACTTGTAACATGCATTGAAATAAAAATTATTATTTTTATTATTATTATTATTATTATTATTATTATTATTATTATTATAAATTTATTCCAGAAGGCTGTTCGAGTGTCATTACCAAATGAATTTGTTCCCATAAAGAATAATGTAAATTAGATTAGTCCATTTCAGACCCACAAAAATACATTTACAAAAGCACTTACAATATTACACTTACATAATTGTTCGAGTTGGGAGCAGTATGACACTCGGGGTACCACTGTACAGTGGTCCCCCGCTTAACGAGCATAATATTGTAAGTATAATATTGTAAGTGCTTGTGGAAGTGTACTTTTGGGGGTCTGAAATAGACTAACCTACGTGACATTATTTCTTAAGGGGCAGTAAAGCAACTACAGACCAATAGCGCTAACGTCCCATATCATAAAAATCTTTGAAAGGGTTCTAAGAAGCAAGATCGCCACTCATCTTGATACCCATCAATTGCACAACCCAGGGCAGCATGGGTTTAGAGCAGGCCGCTCCTGTCTGTCCCAACTACTGGACCACTACGACAAGGTCCTGGATGCACTAGAAGACAAACAGAATGCAGATGTTATATACACAGACTTTGCAAAAGCCTTTGACAAGTGTGACCATGGTGTAATAGCACACAAAATGCATGATAAAGGAATAACAGGAAAAGTTGGTAGATGGATCTATAATTTCCTAACAAGTAGAACACAAAGAGTAGTAATCAACAGAGTAAAGTCTGAGGCAGCTACTGTGAAAAGCTCTGTTCCACAAGGCACAGTACTCGCTCCCATCCTGTTCCTCATCCTCATATCAGACATAGACAGGGATATAAGCCACAGTGCCGTGTCTTCCTTTGCAGATGACACCCGAATCTGTATGACAGTGTCCACCAATGTTGCCGGCAGCAGTTCATTTGTTGTCAACTTCAATCCTCTATATCTTGGTGAGTATAAGAACATAAGAACATAAGAAAGAAGGAACACTGCAGCAGGCCTACTGGCCCATGCGAGGCAGGTCCAAGTCTCCCGCCGGCTTAAGCCAATGCCCTGACCCAGCCAGGTCAGGTTACATTCACTTAAGGAAGGAGCACTGCATCTGACCTAGTAGCACAAACTAGTCAGGTACAACTCACACCCACCCGCACCACCTCATATTTATCTAGCCTATTTTTAAAACTACACAACGTTTTAGCCTCTATAACTGTACTCGGGAGTTTGTTCCACTCATCGACAACTCTATTACCAAACCAATGCTTTCCTATATCCCTTCTGAATCTGAATTTATCCAACTTAAAGCCATTGCTTCGAGTCCTGTCAATACAAGATATTTTTAGCACGCTATTTACATCCCCTTTATTTATTCCTGTTTTCCATTTATATACCTCAATCATATCCCCCCTAATTCTACGCCTTTCTAGAGAGTGCAGATTCAGGACCCCAGTCTATCCTCATAGGGAAGATTTCTGATACATGGAATCAACTTAGTCATCCTCCTTTGTACGTTTTCCAGAGCATTTATATCCATTCTGTAATACGGTGACCAAAACTGTGCAGCATAATCTAGATGAGGCCTAACCAAGGAGATATAGAGTTGAAGAACAATCTGAGGACTCCTATTATTTATGCTTCTTGATATGAAGCCAAGGATTCTGTTTGCTTTATTGCGAACACTTATGCACTGCTGTCTTGGTTTTAGATTACTGCTAACCAGAACTCCTAAATCCTTTTCGCAATCAGTAGTATTAAGATCTACATTATTTAGTTTATATGTGGCATGGTTATTGTCCTGTCCAATATTTAGAATGTAAATTTTTAGCCTATTAGATTTAGAAAAAAAAAACTATCATTTCATAAGAATTTTTTTTTTATTTGAAATTCGTGGACCCTGAGAACGAGTTTCAGAGAGACCCCTTGGACCCCCAAAGGGTTAAACAAAAATCGGTCGGAGTTTTTTTTTTCTCATTGTGCAGTGTGTGGTGCAGGATTTTTTTTATACTGCGCACACTGACCACATAGATCCATTCTTTCTTATGTAGGGCTACCAGCTGTTTTCCACTTAATTTGAGGCCGCTAGAATTTACATGTACTAGTACGGCATCAACCCCTGCTCGTAAAACGTACTAGTACGGCACCTGGAGTTTACCTGGAGAGAATTCCAGGGGTCAACGCCCCTGCGGCCCAGTCTGTGACCAGGCCTCATGTTGGACCAGAGCCTGATCAACCAGGCTGTTACTGCTGGCCGCACGCAGTCCAACGTACGAACCACAGCCCGGCTGGTCAGGTACCGACTTTAGGTGCCTGTCCAGTGCCTGCTTGAAGACAGCCAGGGGTTTGTTGGTAATCCCCCTGATGTATGCTGGGAGGCAGTTGAACAATCTTGGGCCCCTGACACTTATTGTGTTGTCCCTCCACGTGCTAGTGGCACCCCTGCACTTCATTGGGGGGATGTTACATCGCCTGCCGAGTCTTTTGCTTTCGTAGGGAGTGATTTTCGCGTGCAAGTTTGGTACTAATCCCTCGAGAATTTTCCATGTGTATATAATAATGTACACACACAACCCGCACATATAAAAGAGAGGAGCTTACGACGACGTTTCGGCCCGACTTGGACCATTTACAAAGTCACACTAACACACAGAGACAGAGGAAGGGTATTTATAGGCAGGCAGACAGGGGAGGGTACAAGAGAGTGGGGTAATGTAGGAGTAGTGGTAGTAGTGGTAGTAGTAAAGGTAGTAGAGTAGACAGTCATATGAGAAGGAGCACTGCAATGAGGCTAGCGGCCCGCAAGGGTGGTACGAGAGGGAAAAAAAGCGAAAAAATGAAGGAAAATACAAGGCAAAAGAAAGAACAGAAAGAAAGGAAAACCCAGGAGAAAAAAGGAGAAGGGGGAAGATAAGAAAGGGAAGGAATCAGGTTAAGTCACGGGTGTTCTGAAGTTTAGAGCATTTAACAATGTAATGAGAGAGGAAAGCATCAACAGAGACAAAGCCAGGGCTAAGATTCATACAGGGAAAGTTGTGTATAAGGGAGGATTCAACCAGGCGGCGACTATGAAAGTTAGACGTAGGGTAGACAGTTTTAGCAGAAGACCAATCAATGGGATGACTGTGATCTTGTTCCAGTCACGGTATTGTGCCTTTTTTGTTATTTATATAATAATGTATCTCTCCCGCCTGCGTTCTAGAGAGTACAGGTTTAGGAACTTCAAGCGTTCCCAGTAATTGAGGTGGTTTATCGCAGTTATGCGTGCCGTGAAGGTTCTCTGCACATTTTCAAGGTCAGCAATTTCACCCGCCTTGAAAGGTGCAGTTAGTGTGCAGCAATATTCCAGCCTAGATAGAACAAGCGATCTGTAAAGTGTCAACATGGGCTTGGCATCCCTGGTTTTGAAGGTTCTCATTATCCATCCTGACATTTTTCTAGCAGATGCAATTGCTACGGTATTATGGTCCTTGAAGGTGAGATCCTCTGACATGATCACTCCCAGGTCTTTGACATTAGTTTTTCGCTCTATTGTGTGGTTGGAATTAGTTTTGTACTCCGATGAGATTTTAATTTCTTCACGTTTTCCGTATCTGAGTACAGTGGACCCTCGGTTAACGAATACCCCGGAAATCGTGCAATTATGTAAGTATAATTTTGTAAGTTCTTGTGGAAGTGTATTTTTGGGGGTCTGAAATAGGTTAACCTATGTGAAATTTTTCCTTAAGGGAGTAAATTCGTTCGGTAATGGCACTTGAGCAGACTTCAGGAGTGAAGTTTTTACGAAACTCGGGGGTCCACTGTAATTGAAATTTCTCCTCATTGAACTTCATATTGTTTTCTGCAGCCCATTTAAAGATTTGGTTTATGTCTGCTTGGAGTCTTGCAGTGTCTTCAACGGTGGACACTGTCATACAGATTCGGGTGTCATGTGCAAAGGAAGACACAGCACTGTGGCTTATATCCCTGTCTATGTCCGATATGAGGATGAGGAACAGGATGGGAGCAAGTACTGTGTCTTGTGGAACAGAGCTTTTCACAGTAGCTGCCTCAGACTTTACTCTGTTGACTACTACTCTTTGTGTTCTACATGTTAGGAAATTATAGATCCATCTACCAACTTTTCTGTTATTCCTTTATCACGCATTTTGTGTGCTATTACACCATGGTCACACTTGTCAAAGGCTTTTGAAAAGTCTGTGTATAAAACATCTGCATTCTGTTTGTCTTCTAGAGCATCCAGGACCTTGTTGTAGTGGTCCAGTAGTTGGGACAGACAGGAGTGGCCTGCTCTAAACCCATGCTGCCCTGGGTTGTGCAATTGATGGGTATCAAGATGAGTGGCGATCTTGCTTCTTAGAACCCTTTCAAAGATTTTTATATGGGACGTTAGCGCTATTGATCTGCTTTACTGCCCCCTTTGTGGAGTGGGGCTATGTCTGTTGTTTTTAGTAACTGCGGGACGTCCCCAGTGTCCATGCTCCCTCTCCATAGGATGTTAAAAGCACATGATAGGGGCTTCTTGCAGTTCTTGATGAACACGGAGTTCCATGAGTCTTGGCCTGGAGTGGAGTGCATGGGCAAGACATTTATTGCCTTTTCGAAGTCATTTGGCGTCGTGGTGATGTCAGATAGGCATGCGTCTGTCAAGTTCTGTGGCACTCTCATAAAAAATTCATCTAGGTCTTCGATTTTCAGTCTGGTTAGCGGCTTGCTAAAAACTGTGTCATACTGGGACTTAAGTAACTCACTCATTTCCTTGCTGTCATCTGTGCAGGACCCATCCCGTTTAAGTAGGGGCCCAATACTGGTTGTTGTTCTCGACTTTGATTTTGCATAAAAGAAATACTTTGGGTTTCTTTCAATTTCATTTATAGCTTTTAGTTCTTCCCGCGTTTCTTGATTTCTGTAAGATTCCTTTAGTTTTAATTCGATGTTTGCTATTTCTCTGACTAGTGTCTCCCTACGTATTTCAGATATATTGGCCTCCTGTAGCCCCTCTGTTATTATTTGCCTTCGCCTGTATAGGGAGCGCCTCTCTCTTTCTAGTTTGCATCTTCTCCTCCTTTTCCTTAACTGAATTTGCCTTGAGCAAACCTCGAGTGCCACAGAGTTAATTTGGTCTAGACATAGGTTAGGATCCGTGATGCTTAGGCAATCTTCCCAGTTTATATCATTTAGGACTTGGTTTACTTGGTCCCACCTTATGTTTTTGTTATTGAAGTTGAATTTGGAGATGGCTCCTTCGCGGCTGATCACATTTTGTTGATCTGGGGCTCCCCGCATGCATGTCTGGACCTCTATTATGTTGTGATCTGATTATATTGTTTTTGATATGATGACATTTCGTATCAGATCATCATTGTTGGTGAAGATGAGGTCCAGCGTATTTTCTAATCTTGTGGGCTCTACTATATGATGGTTTAAGGTGAACTTGGTGCAGAGATTTAAAAGATCATGCATGTGTGAATTTTCATCTGAGCTGCCTCCTGGTGTTATCTCTGCTACCACATTGTTTGCAATGTTCCTCCATTTAGGTGCCTGAGGTTGAAATCCTCCAGTAGCAAGATGTTGGGGGCAGGAGCTGGAAGATTTTCCAGACAGTGGTCAATTTTCAGAAGCTGTTCCTGGAATTGTTGGGACGTTGCATCCGGAGGCTTGTTGACAACTACGATGACCAGGTTTTGATTCTCGACCTTTATTGCTAATACTTCAACTACATCATTTGAGGCATTTAGTAGTTCTGAACATATAAGTGACTCTGTGATATACAGGCCAATCCCCCCTTTTTGCCTGTTCACTCTGTCACACCTGTATAGGTTGTAGCCCGGGATCCATATTTCATTGTCCAAGTGATCTCTTATGTGGGTCTCTGTGGAAGCCGCAAACATAGCATTTGACTCTGTAAGCAGTCCATGAATGTAAGGTACCTTGTTGTTTGTTGCTGGCTTTAGACCCTTTATATTAGCAAAGATGAATGTCGTTGGATTGGTGGTATGGGGGGGATCTTTTTTTCTTGGCACTAATATCTATTGTAACTGAGCTGACTCAGCAGCGTCGGTGCCAGCATGGTCCACTGCTGGTGCCTCGCACCTGGCACCACCACCACTACTACCAGATGCATGCACATTTCTCATGCCAATTTCAACATTGCATCACTTAATGTTGTACGCCCACGGGATGTACTCCGAGATGTACTCCTTCCCCTTGGAACAGCATATGGCATGCTACCAGAGCGCATATACCGTCGTATATACTGACGCTTCACTGGAGAATATTCTGCTTCACTCTTGCTACTGGAATTGTTTTGAAGAGCTTGGAGTTCATATTCACTATCACTATCATCACCATTGCTCACATCAGAGTCTGGGATATGAGTAAATAACAGTTTCCTCTTTCGTCCTGGAACAATTGAGCGTGAACAAGATGCCACAACACCGGAGGTGGACGGCTGAGGGTCATCTGGGTTTTCCTCAATATTACCGTTATTATGGTCATTAGTTTCGGTCACAACCTCTTCAAAACCTTGAAACTCATCATCACTGACACTCCCATTGGTGTTAGAACTGTCACTGGGGAACAAAAGTGTTCCAATTCGCTGAGGAGTGAGGAGTTTCTTACCGACAGGCATGGTGATCAGGATGTACTAACATGGCGTTTCTACAATGCACCACTGGGTCCCCGATTTTTTTCCTACTGAACACACTGACCATGCAGACCTATTCTCTCACCACTAGGCCTACCAGCCATTTCGCGCTTAATTTGAAGGCGCTAGAATTTATGCGTACTAGTAGGTCAATAACCCCTGTGCATAAGACGTACTTGTACGGCCATAAACCCGAAAGGGTTAAAACAGCGACTTTGCAGTCTATTTTCTTATGGTATTTATTGATGTATTCTCGTTTTCTTGGTCTCATTTGATAGAATGGAAGATATGCTACAGAAAGAGAGATGATTTTGATTGGTTTGACAATGACAAGTACCTTGAAATTGAGCTCAAATTAGCAAAAATGTTCGATTTCCACCGATGTTCAAGAGTAAACAAATCACACCATGCGTCCAATACACATCAACTGGCAAGTCTAATATTCATGCACAAGTGCTCTGATATTATTTATACCGTTTTTACAATGATGCAGTTGTAAACATAACAGTAAATCTTCTATTTTTTGTGAGAATAAAAATTCAAAATGAAAAGCAAAAGTAATGTAAGAGGGGCCTGGAGACGTGACTAATGAACAGAGAAGATATTATTTTAGTGCCAGGAATGTCTTGTTTGTTCTGGACCCTATTTTGAAATTGGCATCATTTGAAATTTGTGTGAAATTGGCCAAATTGCCATTTTCTGACCACTATTTTGGGCAGTTGAAATTGGTAAATAGGTGGTTTCTTGTACTCAGTTGATAGAAGAAATGGAGTTCTAGCAAAATAGCTATAATTTTAGTAGACTGAAACATTGAAATTTGCCGAAAATAGGGCTCAAAGTGGGCAAAATCGCTGATGCGTAAATGTCATCAATACCGCTAACTTCGTGAAAGCATAATTCTGTTAGATTTCGTTAATTTTTTTTTTTCCAAAAAAATTTCGACCCTGAGAACATGTTTCCGAGAAGGCCTATTGACCCCCAAAGGGTTAAGGAAGTAAATTCGTTTGGTAATGGCACTTGAGCAGGCTTCTGGAATGAATTTTGCTCGTTAGGCGGGGGACCACTGTACAGTGGAACCCCGAGTAACGTAAAAACTTCATTCCAGAAGCCTGTTCAAGTGCCATTACCGAACGAATTTACTCCCTTAAGAAAAAATGTCACGTAGGTTAGTCCATTTCAGACCCCCAAAAATACACTTAAAAAAGCCCTTACAATATTATATTACATAACTGTACGATTTCCGGGTGTACGTAATCGGGTTCCACTGTACTCTGATAATTATATGTGTATCTGTACCTAAGTAAACTTATACAATGTGCTGGTGTGCAGGTATGTACACATTATAATCACTAAGAGTGTCTTATTAGTTTTGAAGATGCAATATTAATAATGATAATAATAATAACACACTCTGAGGTGCATTAAATATATCGTATAAAACGTTAATGTAGACATTTTGCTTAATCCATATACAGTGGTACCTCGACTTACGATATTAATTCAAATTCAAATCCTTTATTTCATGTAATACAAGGTGGGGGTACTTATAGTTATACATTAAAGTTGATATTACAAGATGGCCAATAATATGCCTAGGTATGCCTAGGCTTTTCAGGCAGTCTTATGATAGGTCTTACTCAATAGCTATACAATGGATATACAGATTGTAAGGTTAGGTTTACAAAATTTAGTACTGAATTTTAAACATTAAAATTTAACAATTAGTATAAAAGTTAGCAATTAGTTTATATATTAATGATAGGTGATATATTGGCATAATATAGATTCTATATTGGAGTATCTTAGGCAAACTTATGACTAGCTTAAGTATTATGGAGCAATAGTTGTAGTATTAGAATTTTGGATAGAACTGTGCAAATTAAGGGAATCACAGATATCAATAAGTGTATTTTGCTGTGGTTAGTAATGTGCAAATTAGGAGAATCACAGATATCAATAAGTGTATTTTGCTGTGGATATGTGCAAGATAAAGTAGTTTTCGTATGGTTTTCGTATGGTTTCGTATGGTCAGAGAGGGCATATTTTAAGGCGAAACAATGTAACACGAATCAATTTTCCCCATTAGAAATAATGGAAATAAATTTAATCCGTCCAAGACTTCCAAAAGTAGTTAAATAAAATATTTTTTAGAACTTTTTGACATTAAATAATACAGAATTTAATGAATAATACCTAAATACACATGTAAATATTGTACAATAACATGTCACTTACATTTATTGAAGAGTTGTTGATGTGTGGAGGACGGGAGGAGGAGAAGGTGGAGTAGTATGCTAGTGTTTGGAAGGGGAATCCTTCCATTAACACTGCAGGTACCAAGTTCTTTTCTGGGGTTACTTCCCTTTTTCTTTGAATGCTACACTCCCTGCATGAATACTACACTCCCTGCATGAATGCTACACTCCCTGCATGAATGCTACACTCCCTGCATGAATGCTACACTCCTGCATGAATGCTACACTCCTGCATGCCTACTACACTCCCTGCATCCTTGCTCCTCCTGCATCCTTGCTACACTCCCTGTATCCTTGCTACACTCCCTGCATCCTTGCTACACTCCCTGCATCCCTGCTACCTCCCTGCGTCCTTGCTACCTCCTGCATCCTTGCTACACTCCCTCATCCTTGCTACACTCCCTGCATCCCTGCTACACTCCCTGCATCCTTGCTACACTCCCTGCATCCCTGCTACACTCCCTGCATCCTTGCTACACTCCCTGCATCCCTGCTACACTCCCTGCATCCCTGCTACACTCCCTGCATCCCTGCTACACTCCCTGCATGAATGCTTCACTCCCTGCACATTCTTTACCACAGGCTTGGCACTAGGAGCTTTCTTGGGGCCCATGGTGGCTTATTTAGCAGTTGCAAGCACTAAAAACAGTGGAATAATGACAATATACTGGTATGAATGCGTGGGTGTGGGTGGGTGGTCGCTCTCGCTTGTAAACAATAGCACACTGACGCTCCCTGGAGTGCGCGCTCTGCTGGGCACCAAGTGGACACGTCTGGGACGAATGTCGTTACACGAAGCAAACATCGTAAATCGCAATAAAAAAATTTACGTTATAAATATCGATACTCGAAAATAACGTAAGATGATAGCATCGTAACACGGGGTATGACTGTATATTTTTTTTCAAAATTATATAATAAACACACTACGTAACATATAAACATGATAAATATATCCACAGTAGAATAAATTAATGTAAATATGAGATGTTTTTCTAATAGGCTTGCCGGAGTGAACTAAAACCATACACTTTCACCTGGTTTGTTTACATGACTCACATCTGTACTCTCTCATGTACTCATTCTCTCTCTCTCTTTCTCTCATTTACAGTGGTCCCTCGGTTTTCGCCGAAAATTTGTTCCAGAATGCTGCTCAAGTGCCATTACCGAACGAATTTACTTCCTTAAGAAATAATGTCACGTAGGTTAGTCTATTTCAGACCCCCAAAAATACACTTGCAACAGCACTTACGAAAATACACTTACATAAATGTTCGAGTTTGGAGATGCACGAAAACCAAGGGACCACTGTATTTGTTTAATCTCATTTACTCACTCTCACCCTACATTAAGACTACAAATATTTTTTAAAGGGAAGTAATGAGTGTACTGTACGTACATGGACCCCGGTGTTGTCCTGCTCAAAAAAGGCCCCTTTTATGTAAGTTTATTTTTTTAAAAAGCTTTTATGAGTGTAGTTTTGGGGTCTAAAAGGACTAGTCTATGTTACATTATTTCTTAAGGGGAAAAAATTCGATTGGTAATGGCACTTGAAACATTCTGTTACGAAAAAATGGACGAACACCGGGGTCCACTGTATATGCATTGTATCACTCTAGGGCACTTTAAATGCCTAGTACAGTGGACCCTTGAATTTTATGATTAATCCGTTCCAGAGAGTTCACCGAAATTCAAAATTCACGATTTTCAAAACCATTTTCCCCATAAGAAATAATGTAAATCAAATTAATCCATTCCAGACACCCAAAAGTATTAAAAATATTTTTTTTTACATGAAATGTACATTTATCTACACAGAAAACAATGAGACATGACGAATAAAACAATAACATGAAATGTATATTTATCTACACAGAAAACAATGAGACATGAAGAATAAAACAATAACAACATGACACTTACCTTTATTGAAGAGTTGTTGATGTGTGGAAGACGGGAGGAGGGAAGAGGATGGAAGAGTTACTATTGTTTGGAAGGGGAATCCCCTTCCTAAAGACTTCAGGTACCAAGTCCTTTTCCAGGGTTACTTCCCTTCTTTGTTTTTTAATGCCACTAGGACCAGCTTGAGAGTCACGACCCCTGTCGCTCAAAAAATTGTTCCAGAAAGGTCTGTTTCTGGCGTTTCTTAAAAAATTACCTAAAATGAGACAAGGCATTGTCATTGAACATGTTGCATACATGGCCTGCAACAGCTTTGTCAGAGTGATGTTCCTCCACAAATCTTTCCATCCTCGATTCCATTTCGAACCAGCCTTTGCTGGCCTTCAATTCACCTACATCAGCACTCGTTCCAGGCCTTTTCTTTACGAGATCAGCATGCAACTGCCTTGCCTTTTCGCAAATTATCAACTGCGTAACACTATCTCCTGCTAACTCTTTTTGTTTGATCCACACCAGCAACAACTTCTCAACATCTTCAATTATTTGCGATCTCTTTTTCGTTGGCATATTCACCCCTTTCGCAACATCAGCTTTCTTGATTTCCTTTTTCTTCGCCATGATGGAAGTGATGGTTGAATGGTCCTTCCTGTACATCCTGGAGAGCTCCGCCACACACACTCCACTTTCATATTTTTCTATGATCTCTTTCTTTACTTCTATCGTGTTTCTCACTTTCTTTACCAAAGGACTGGCACTAGGAGCTTTCTTTGGGCCCATGGTGGCTTATTTAGCAGTTGCAAGCACTAAAATGAATGAAATATTAAGAAATGTATTGAATGAACGTGTGGAGTGAGCATCACTCGCCGAGATACAATGCCAGACTGACTCTAATGGTGTCTGTGTGCCCGTGGCGGCTGGGAGGCCGCTCGGACGCATTTCATACGACCGCCAATTTTTAAGCAAATCACAAAAATCAAGCCAATTTCCAAAATTCATGATATTCAAGGCGGACGAAATTCAAGGGTCCACTGTATATAATGTGTGGGTGGGGTGGCCAGATAGGGTTACGATTTTTACTACACTATTCGATACCTACCTACCCAACTATTCACCTTGCACCCTATATTAAGATCATTAAGACTACAAATATTTTAAGGTAAGTAATGAGTGTACATTATATGCATTTTATCACTCTAGGGCTCTTTAAATGTCGAAGTATATTACATGTGGATGGGGTGGGGTGGGGTGGCCTGGCTGGCTACCATACCTACCACACCTAACGTCTTACAATAAACACTACTCACCTCTCACCCAACATTAAGACTACAAATATTTTGAGGTAAGTAATGAGTGTACTGTGTGTGTATTTTACTTTTATTATTTTTTAATGCCTTGTTCTATTGCAAACTTAATATATGTTAGTGTACACTTATTATCTGACATTTGTAAGTGGAAACAAATGGCGTTCTGCTTTCTGGCGATGTCTGCTTTCCGGCGATGTCTGCTTTCCGGCAGTAGCCTGGAACCTAACTTGCCATATAAGTGGGGCCATACTATATACACAAATGGCATCAACTCTGCTACACAACCTGTTCTTGTTGGAGTCCCACAGGGTAGTGTCCTTGGCCCACTTCTCTCTCTCATTTACATCAATGACCTCCCAAAAACATCTAAACTCCTTAAACCAGTTTTATTTGCTGATGACACTACTTATGTCTTCTCTCACTCAAACCCAACTATACTAACAGACACTTAAAATAACGAACTACTAAAAATATCTACTTGGATGACCACCAACAAACTAACTCTCAATATAGACAAAACATACTTCATGCTATTTGGAAACAGA
This sequence comes from Cherax destructor, assembly GCA_009830355.1. Classification (NCBI taxonomy): domain Eukaryota; kingdom Metazoa; phylum Arthropoda; class Malacostraca; order Decapoda; family Parastacidae; genus Cherax; species Cherax destructor. The sequence goes on along the minus strand of WNWK01011686.1, from coordinate 6,910 downwards.
GCTTCAAATGTGCAGCTAAACATATTGATAAATGGTTCATCCATTTCAAGACAGACAGAGGACAAATTTCTAGGTCTCCACCTTGACTGCAGTCTCAAATTCAAGACCCATATACAGCAAATATCCAAGAAAGTCTCCAAAACAGTAGACATCCTTTCAAAGATACGGTACTATGTACCCCAAACAGCTCTTCTTGCTCTTTACCACTCTCTCATTTACCCTTACCTCACCTATGGTATTTGTGCATGGGGCTCACCCACAGCAAATCACCTTAAGCTTTTTATAATGCAACAAAAAGCTGCTGTGCCACTGATTACCAACTCCTGGACTAGACAGCATACTCCACCACTTTTTAAGAGCCTTAACTTGTTTAATATGAAAAACATCCACACTTATTGTGCCTACTACACACACAGAACATTATACTCCAACATTAACCCTCCTCTCAAACTCCTACTTGATAATTACAACAGAACACACAGGCATAACACAAGGCACAAATCCCTCTTCGATATCCCTCGTGTCCATCTCTCCCTGTGCAAAACTGCAATGCACATTAAAGACCCCTGCCTGCAAATCAATTTAAGGCCCTACTTAGAAATCACCTCATCACCCAAAATTAACCAGACAAACACTATACTTAACACCAACCAATTACTCAAAAAACTCCTAAATGACTTATAACTGCTCAACTATTTGATCATTTGCTTCAAACTTAAAATTATTTAAATTTCATTATTGTAAATTGTGCTCAATTATAATATGTACAGTGGTATCCGTTTTGTAGTCATCAAAGTTCGTAATATTCGGTAATCGCAACTTTTTGGTAAAAATATTGGTTCGGTGATCGTAATTCCAATCAGTAATCATCATTGGTCCCAGACACGTACGCCCAGCCCGAGTGGCCCGACACACCATTCAGAGTCAGTGTGCCATTGTTTACCAGCGAGTGACGGTCACCCCACGCGCTCATATGATACATTTCGTCATTATTCCATTGTTTTTAGTGCTTGCAACTGCTAAATAAGCCACCATGGGCCCAAAAGGAAGCTCCTAGTGCCAGCCCTTTGGTACAGGGCTGAGAGGGAAGAATGTGTCTTCTTAGTGATACAGTGATTCTACGATATGTTATGATACTAAAGCAGCAGGAGTTGATAAAGGCTTTTAGTGCCAGCCAGCGATAAAGTGTAGCATTAACAGTGTAGTAGCAAGTAAGTTAAGCCATTAATCGATAGAAAATGATGACACGAAACTTAACTCCTCCATTTTTGTTGAGATATACAAGGCGACTGACAACACCGCCGCTCTCCTGCTGCCATTCACCACCACTATGTAAGGCTTATCTTTCAGTGGCCCTCATACACCCAACAACAAACAACACAACACCACCGTCACATACGTAATGACATATTTATTCATTCTTGAGTATATATCATATTTCTATGTTATTAATATTGTTTATTATGTCATATTAGATGAATTGTGCTTGATAAATAAGCCGTAGAGTTGATATTAGTGTCATATTGAAGGACTATCTTGTCCTGTCCAAACATACCCCCTCCCCAACCAAAAATTCCTAACATATGCCGAAAGAGACCTCTTTTGGGAACAATTTTTGAGGGGACAGGTTCCCGTGACTCTCAAGCTGGTACTAGTGGCATTAAAAAACAAAGAAGGGAAATAACCCGGAAAAAGGGCTTGGTACCTGAAGTCTTTATGGAAGGATATTCCTATTCCCAAAAAATAATTTCTCCATCCCCTCCCCCCCTCCCGCCCTTTAATACACTAAGAAGAGTTTTCAATAAAGGTAAGTGTCATGTTATTGTTTTATTCTTCATGTTTCATTGTTTTTTTGTGTAGGGGAAATGTAAATTTCATGTAAAAAAATTTTTTTTTTTTTTTTTTGGGTATTTGGGAAAGGGGTTAATTGGTTTTCATTATTTCTTATGGGGAAAAAAGAATTGGGTGAAATTCGGCTTTAGTCACACACTCTAGAACGGATTAATTACGATAACCGGGGGGGCCACTGTACTATATCAGAACTGTAATTCTTCTCACCTAACATATTAAAGCCACATAGCTCAAACTAATAGAATATTCAATTTACTTTATTAAATTTTAACTCACCTAATGACCATATGTACAAATTACAGCAATTTTGCCCTATTAATCTTAAGTTAGTCTTAAGTTTGCCCCCAAATGCTCCCCATATAAAAGGGGGGTTTTATGTTCCCCAAACCCCTTCCCCTGTACAAACATGTATCATGCTAAAATAAAAAATTATTATTATTCACCATCCTCATTATTAAATAGCTGTTTTTCCAAAAGTTTTTTAACATAAGTGCTCATTCTTGCTCAAAATCTTATCCCAAGTCTGAGGGGGAAAAAACACCCCCAAAAACCCCGCTTTTAAAAATTAAAGGGAAAGATGGAAAAAAAACAAAAACAATTATAAATGGGGTTTACAATAAATAGTGATTTCCCAAAGAAGCATTACCTCAAATAAGTCAAAGTAAAATTTTTTTTCCCATGATACCTGTTATATGGTAATTACCACATAGATGCATTATCTCATATCTATTCCCAAATTTACCGATCACAGTTTATCTGAGTAGCTTCCCATTAGATCTACGGTTTGGACCCTTGGGCAATGCATAGACCTCGGCATGGACCCTAAAAGTTAAAGGCTACAATGGCAGTACAAAAACCTCGGTTGTAAAATTTTAAATTTGTTCCAGATGGTTTGAACAAAACCCGAACAACCAAAGAAATTTTTCCCCCAAAAGAAAAATAAATAGAATTAATCCATTCCAGAAAATGACAAAAATATATTAAAAATATGCAAACTCCATAAAACAATGTACAAAATTATTGTGGGGAAAAAGTCCATAGAAAATTTTGTAAAGGGGAAGGTATTAGGTGAGGGTTTGGGAATGGTAGTTGGCTTGTTGAGGTGGGGTGATTTCGCTCTGTTTCCCCCTTCCCTTTCCACCCGGTGAGAGGTGTAATCGGGGCCCGGCCACAGGTTGAAATCACTCACTGACCCCCCCCCGATCTCACTTCCCTTTTTCCCGCACGGATCCGGTTCAAGGCTGAGGGGGGGCGGCGACCCCCCTGAGAAAAAAGGTAACACCAATTCTTACTCCCAGTATTTCCTCAGTCCCTAGAAACCTCAGGAAACTGTACTTTCCAGGGCAATTTTCACGGCCCTCCATCATTTGTGACATTGTTGATGTGGAGAACTTTGGTTTTGTGGAAACATGGGAAAACAACAACAAAAACCACCAAAATCACCATGGAGTTTAATATTGATTCATTTTCTGTGTCAAGACCAACACATCTGTAAATATCGCTTTGGATCAATATATATATTTTTTTTTTCTTTTTTCATTTTCATTTTCTTAAATAATAATATAATCATATTTCGTATTTATTATTTACATTTCATTCTATTAAAAAAAATTTTTATTTTTTTGTTTTTTGTTTTTTTCTATTATTTTTCCCCTAAGAAGTTGGCGCCCCCTTCACAAGTGGCGACCTTGCCGGGATTCGACTCAACCCGACACCTCGAAAGATTTACCTTCTCAGACAGGGCGGCGGTACTTTTTAACTCCGCTCCCCAGTGTCACCCCACCCCCCCACAAACTTTTTCCCCCCCTCCATAAGTATTCTTTTTCTATAGTAGGACTACAGTTAATTTTAAAAGGGTTTGGGTTTTACATCTCTTTGTTTATTTGTCAAGTCAAGGCAGGATGTCTAGTTACTTCTGCCACCTATGTTTTGAGCTTGAAGATTATTTTAGGAATAGACTTGGGGACCCAGTTTTCCAGTGATAAATCTTCTTTTGAGTTCTTATTTATATCAAGGGAACTGTCATGGAATCTTGATTATGTAAAAGGGATGGTCAATGATCCCATTCTCCTTCTGGGTGGGCTCCCAAAAACCCCTCGGTCAATTTATATTTATAAAAGAGGGACACCCCGGTTTGTTGTTCAGTTGAGCGGGCAGGACTTGAACCCCCCTTTTTTCTTTTTCTTTTTCTTTCCCCAGTAAGTTGTTATCGGGTTTTTGGAGGAATCATTTCTGGATGAATGCTGGGGTTGCTAGGTATTCGGGGAAAATTTTAAATCTTTCATAGCTGCTAAGACACGGAAAAAAAAAATGGGGGAAAAAGACAAAAAAGACAGTTAGAGAAGAGAAAGGAGAAAGAAAAGAAGAGAAAGACAAAGGGGGAATTAAAAAGAGAAAAAGAAGAGAAAAGGAGAGAGAAATTGAAAGAAAAAAAAAAAAGAACGTGATAGACTTGATCGTGAAGAAAAGCTCAAACGGAACAACACTGGGGAAATACGAAAGAGAAGATCGTGAGTTGAAAACTCCTGGAATTGGAATAAGAAACTAGTTCTTAAAGCAGAAAATTTAAAAGAGGGCGTAGTGGGGCGTCCCCCTCCTTCTTTTACGCCCCCACCAATACCCTTCACAGAGGAGAAGACAACTTCTTATATAATCAGATTTGAGAATACAGCTACCCCCTTTAATGGCCAGTTGATTCTTGGGCCACTAGGCTGGGTATGCTGGGACACTTTGAACATTTATAACTTTGTCACAGGATATCATTTGTGACTATAATCTGTTTAAAAAAAAATTCTTAAGGGTTACCGAAAAACCCCTAACCCTTTGGGGAAAAATTTCAGGTATGCCGTTACAACAGGGCAAATTTCCAGCAGTTACAGATTACCCCTTTGGTTGTTTGTTTTGGATGCATGCAGGAAATTGTCACACTTATGAATCTCTTAGAGATTTCATGGTTCCCCACCATTCCGCGGCTCTGCCCCCCCAGTGAAATTCATTAAAAACGAATTGATTCGGTTTTCGGGGAAAGGTGAGGCTGCTGACTTGAGAAAACCCATAATTCCTATAAGGGCCTGGGGGTATCCTAAGGGGGAAAGGTTACCAGAACCAAAAGGGTTTAAATCCTGAGAGGGAGAACAAAAAAATTTATCCCAGTTTGTCATGTATGTGGTGGAAAAAGGGCATAAACGCCCCGATTGCCCTTCAAGATGTTTAAATGGGTAGAGGCCCCGGCGGGAATGAAAAATCCCTTCTGTTCAGAACATTAATGGGCTTAAGGGATCTAAGATATTAAGAGACACTGGATCACTTGTATAGTCATTTTTTGATAAACTGTTCCCAATCTCAAACCCACTCATGCCTCCCCACCCTTTTAGATTACTTGGGCCGTACAGAAAGTTTCCTACCATTGGGGGTTTCATCAGGTCCAAATGGTTTACAGGTTGGTAATGGGATATCCCCTCACAACGCTCTTAATAATAAACGTTGGGGCCCTTTTCCTTTGGGAAAACGATCTTTGCATTCACAAAATGCAGGTTTTTTACTAGCCTCCTCCCCAAAGGGAGATAAATCCCGATCAGTTCTATTGCTAAATCTCCTTATTTATAGTAATAGTCATTTAAAGTTAAACAGATGATACTGCACTGGAATGAGTGGGAGGATCACCTTTCACCAGTAGATGACGTACCTGGAGTCTACCTGGAGAGAATTCCGGGGCCCGCGCGGCCCCTCTGTAAGGCCCCTTGTTGGGCCCAACCTGATCAACCAGGCTTTACTTGCAGAGTCCAACGTCGAACCCAAACCCGCGATCGGTACCACAGGCCTGTCAGTGCCTGCTTGAAGACGCCAGGGGGTTGTTGGGTTCCCCCCGATGGATCTGGGGGGGCAGTTGAACAATCTTGGGCCCCCCCCACTTATTTTTGTCCTCAACGTGCAGTGGCACCCCCGTTTCATTGGGGGAATGTTACTGCCCCCAAAACTTTTCTTTTCCGGAGTGATTTTTTTAAAAATTTGGTACTAAGCCCCAAATTTTCCATGTGTATATAATAATGTTTTTCCCGCCTCTTCTAGAAATCAGGTTTTGGAACTTTGCGTTTCCCCGTAGTTGGGGGGTTTTTCGCACTTATCGTTGGGGGAAGGTTTCTGCACATTTTCAAGGTCAAATTTTCCCCCTTGAAAGGTAGAGTGTGGAAAATTCCCAGAAGAAAACGATCTGTAAAAATGTCACGGGCTTGGATCCCCCGGTTTTGAAGGTTCTCATTATCCATCCTGTCATTTTTCGAGCAGATGCAATTGCTACATTGTTATGGTCCTTGAAGGTGAGATCCTCTGACATGATCACTCCCAGGTCTTTGACATTAGTTTTTAAGCTCTATTGTGTGGTTGGAATTAGTTTTGTACTCCGATGAGATTTTAATTTCTTCACTTTTTCCGTATCGAGTAATTGAAATTTCTCATCTTTAAAACTTCATATTGTTTTCTGCAGCCCATTTAAAGATTTGGTTTATGTCTCCCCGGAGTCTTGCAGTGTCTTCAACGGTGGACACTGTCATACGGGTGGGGGTGTCATCTGAAAAAGGAAGAAACCACCCATTTGGGGTTATATCCCTGTCAATGTCTGATATGAGGATGGGGGAATAGGATGGGAGCAAGTACTGTGCCTTGTGGAACAGAGCTTTCACAGTAGCTGCCTCAGACTTTACTCGGGTTGACTACTACTTTTTGTGTTCAAATGTTGGGAAATTATAAATCCATCTACCAACTTTTCCTGTTATTCCTTTATCACGCATTTTTGGGGCTATTACCCATGGTCACACTTGTAAAAGGCTTTTGCAAAATCTTGTATATAACATCTGCATTCTGTTTATCTTCTAAAAGCATCCAGGACCTTGTCGTAGTGGTCCATAGTTGGGACAGACAGGGCGGCCTGCTCTAAACCCATGCTGTCCTGGGTTGTTCAATTGATGGGTATCAAGATGGGTGGGGATTTTTCTTCTTAGAACCCTTTCAAAAATTTTTATGTATGGGTTTTTAAAACGAAAATTTGGGCTGTAGTTCTTTG
>WNWK01011685.1:60000-63331 GCA_009830355.1 Cherax destructor | reverse complement strand
CCCAGGGAGGTACTACCGTCCTGTGGTAGTAGGTTTGTAGACAGTAATCACCAGGGAGGTACTACCGTCTTGTGGTAGTAGGTTGGTAGACAGTAACCACCCAGGAAGGTACTACCGTCCTGTGGTAGTAGGTTGGTAGACAGTAACCTCCCAGGGAGGTACTACCGTCCTGTGGTAGTAGGTTGGTAGACAGTAACCACCCAGGGGTACTACCATCCTGTGGTAGTGGGTTGGTAGACAGTAACCACCCAGGGAGGTACTACCGTCCTGTGGTAGTAGGTTGGTAGACAGTAACCACCCAGGGAGGTACTACCATCCTGTGGTAGTGGGTTGGTAGACAGTAACCACCCAGGGAGGTACTACCGTCCTGTGGTAGTAGGTTGGTAGACAGTAACCACCCAGGGAGGTACTACCATCCTGTGGTAGTGGGTTGGTAGACAGTAACCTCCCAGGGAGGTACTACCGTCCTGTGGTAGTAGGTTGGTAGACAGTAACCTCCCTCCCAGGGAGGTACTACCGTCCTGTGGTAGTAGGTTTGTAGACAGTAATCACCCAGGGAGGTACTACCGTCTTGTGGTAGTAGGTTGGTAGACAGTAACCACCCAGGAAGGTACTACCGTCCTGTGGTAGTAGGTTGGTAGACAGTAACCTCCCAGGGAGGTACTACCGTCCTGTGGTAGTAGGTTGGTAGACAGTAACCACCCAGGGAGGTACTACCATCCTGTGGTAGTGGGTTGGTAGACAGTAACCACCCAGGGAGGTACTACCGTCCTGTGGTAGTAGGTTGGTAGACAGTAACCACCCAGGGAGGTACTACCATCCTGTGGTAGTGGGTTGGTAGACAGTAACCACCCAGGAGGTACTACCGTCCTGTGGTAGTAGGTTGGTAGACAGTAACCACCCAGGGAGGTACTACCATCCTGTGGTAGTGGGTTGGTAGACAGTAACCACCCAGGGAGGTACTACCGTCCTGTGGTAGTAGGTTGGTAGACAGTAACCTCCCTCCCAGGGAGTTACTACCATCCTGTGGTAGTTGGTTGGTAGACAGCAACCACTCAGGGAGGTACTACCGTCCTGTGGTAGTAGGTTGGTAGACAGCAACCACCCAGGGAGGTACTACCATCCTGTGGTAGTAGGTTGGTAGACAGCAACCACCCAGGGAGGTACTACCGTCCTGTGGTAGTAGGTTGATAGAGAATAACCACCCAGGGAGGTACTACCGTCCTGTGGTAGTAGGTTGGTAGACAGTAACCACCCAGGGAGGTACTACCATCCTGTGGTAATAGGTTGGTAGACAGTAACCATCCAGGGAGGTACTACCATCCTGTGGTAGTAGGTTGGTAGACAGTAACCACCCAGGGAGGTACTACCATCCTGTGGTAGTAGGTTGGTAGACAGTAACCACCCAGGGAGGTACTACCATCCTGTGGTAGTAGGTTGGTAGACAGTAACCACCCAGGGAGGTACTACCGTCCTGGCAACTGAGTGTAAAACGAAAGCCTGTAATTGTGTTACATGATGGTAGGATTGCTGGTGTCTTTTTTCTGTCTCATGAACATGCAAAATTTCAGGTACGTCTTGCTACGTCTACTTACACTTAGGTCACACTACACAAGCATGTACAAGCGTATATGTATACACACCCCTCTGGGTTTTCTTCTATTTTTCTTACTAGTTCTTGTTCTTATTTCCTCATATCTCCATGGGAAAGTGGAACAGAATTCTTCCTCCGTAAGCCATGCGTGTCGTAAGAGGCGACTAAAATGCCGGGAGCAAGGGGCCAGTAACCCCTTCTCCTGAATATATTACTAAATGTAAAAGGAGAAACTTTCGTTTTTCCTTTTGGGCCACCCCGCCTCGGTGGGAAACGGCCGACGTGTTGAAAGAAGAAGAAATATAATGAGTAAAGTATTATTCATGAAATGATACATGGACTTGATGCTGGACTTGAATCCTTGAATTCTTGTTTATTTACACTTATCTCCATGGGGAAGTGGAACAGAATTCTTCCTCCGTAAGCCAATTGGATATGCTGAATGTTGAAGACAGTAAAACAACTGAAGTTAAATCCAGTTTATAAAATTGCTCACAAACTGTCCAGAATATCTTGCTGCTAATTTTGTCAATGTTGGGAACCAAAGCAGTCATAGTACTAGGGGGAGAGAACACAACTTTGTAGTACCCACAGTCAGTGGCCAGGCTTCAAACACCTTTTATTGTACAGCAATAAAGGAATGGAACAGACTGCCTGCACATGTCAAAGCCAGTCATAGCATCAGCCAGTTCAAGAAGAGAACCAAAAGGTACCTAATGAATGTAGCAACAGAAAGGCAGGAGAATGATTTTTTATTTTTATTTTTTAGCTTACACTCATGTAAATATAAATAACTCAGTTTATCTTATTCCTAGTATATCTCCTTTATAGTATAATAATAAGGTATTAAAAGGAACTCAATGGAAATAAGTCACTCTGACCTTTTTGGGTTATCCTAGGTTCTCTACACATATACTGCTGTGTATGATAATCTATGTAACTGTATTTGTGTATACCTGAATAAACTTACTTACTTACCTGGGTGTTATTTGACTGGAGTGGGTGGAATCATGGGGACAAAAATTGACCTAATTTGCAGGAAATGCTCTACATAACCAGGGACTTTCTATATAGTATGTCATTGATGTCAGCTATGGTCTGTATAAGTTGTACCATGTACTGCTAGAAATAAAGATTATTAGTATTACTCTTATTATCATTATTATTATTATTATTATTATTATTATTATTATTATTAGCATTATTATTCTTATTATTATTATTATTTTAGCATTATTATTATTATTATTATTATTATTAGCATTATTATTCTTATTATTATTATTTTTAGCATTATTATTATTATTATTATTATTATTATTATTATTATTATTATTATTACTATTATTAATATTAAGCCTGGGCCAGTCGTCCGAACAAGTTGTTTACTAACTTCAGAGCCTCGTGCTGCGGACGTTGATCATTGCTGTTATTTTGCTTGCAACTTGTTGCAGGGAAGTTTTCTGCAAGTGTGCAGGTGCAGTTAAGAAATAGAGGAGACACTTTAAACTGTTGCAACTGCAAGAGCAACTCTGAAAAGCACAGTGAGTGTAATAAAGTGATAAACCTGTCTGGGCCCCTCCAGGGAGGTGCCTTGATGCTGGCCAGGGGGCTCTTGATCCTAGGAATTGGACCTGCTTTGCAGCGCTCTGTGACCCTTGTGGGTTTAGCGCTTAGTTGTGATTATAATAATAATGATAATTGAGCCTGTTCTTCCCTTCCTTTGGCTGAACATGA
>WNWK01011685.1:0-57500 GCA_009830355.1 Cherax destructor | reverse complement strand
TCACATTAAGAACCAGGTTCTTGGTACGTACCACATAAATTTGGCTTATGGATATTCAAAGTACAGTTTAAAATAGAATGGCAAAGATAAATACTATCAAAACCACAAGAACATGAAGAATATTTTACTTTAACTATTTGACCTTAATTTATTTGTACAAGATTCATATATGTTTTTAATGATTTTAGATATGATACCAAATATACAGTGCTTGTCACAGCATTATGCCGAGTGAGCACCCCGGCACAATGCTGTGATGAAAATCAATGGCCTACCATAGAGGGGGTCCTTTTTCGTCAGTGCATTCTGCTGAGTAGCAGATGTTAGCATGACGTCACGGCCTGCCGTCACACTTCACAGTGACTTCTCATTGCTCACGTGGCTGTCGTGGTGAGAGGAAGTGTTGCACTTTTGTCTCTTATCTGCCCCATCTTTTGTCCAGTGTTCCCTTTGGTTTTGGGGCTATACATCTTTGATTATGGGTAAAAGGAAGTCTTTAACACCTGAAACTATAGCTCAAATCATAGGGCACTCAGCTATAGTTTCAGGTGAGTGCAGAATGCACTCACACAAAAAGAACCCCCTGTATGGTAGGCCTTTGATTCTTGTCACGGCATTATGCTGGGGTGCTCACCCGGCATAATGCCGTGATGAGCACTGTACACTAAGCTACAGTACAGCATGAACTTTTCTGCCTCCAGGTATATATTCACACAGAAAAGAATGTCCTGATTGAGGTCAATCCACAGTGTAGAATACCACGAACATTCAAGAGGTTTGCTGGTCTTATGGGTAAGATATTTTGACTCATTTTCAGTCATAATAGCAAACCAATATACAGTGGACCCCCGAGTAACGAACAAAATTCATTCCAGAAGCCTGCTCAGGTGCCATTACCGAACGAATTTACTTCCTTAAGAAATAATGTCAAGTAGGTTAGTCCATTTCAGACCCCCAAAAATACACTTACAAAAGCACTTACAATATTATACTTACATAATTGTACGATTTCCGGGGTGTTCGTAACTCGGGGGTCCACTGTAACTGAAATTCTTCCTAGAGATATTTTTGTGTAAACATGTTAGGAAAGAGCAGCACAATACATTGTAATGTTGAATATATTAAAAATATTTTGTATTGCCTTCAGAGCAATAGAATATTTTTATATTCATCTGGAAGCACTAAACCTGTATGTATTATAGAGCTTCTAGTTAATGAAAGGCATTGAGGCTTGATCTGAGGGAGGAGAGTTAAAATTCCTTGGATCAAGAGCCCCATATTCTCTCACTTCAGAATATGTACATTAATTACCTAACTGATCTTGGTAGTCTCATTTTCCACTGCCCAAGATTTATTACATGCAAGTTATGTTTCATTTTTTAAAGATGGACACTATAGTAGATAAGTTGGACACTATAGTAGATAAGTTGGACACTATAGTAGATATTTCCTTATAAACACTCGTACAGAAACAAAAGATTTACAGTTCAAGAGGCTTAGACATTCAGCAAGTGTGTGTGTGAGTGTGTTAGGAGTAAGGCGAGGCAAATAGTTTTTCTGACTTGACGAGCTGTTGGAGTGTGAGCAGATTAACATTTATTAAGGGATTCATGGAAACGGGTTAGCCAGGCTTGAGTCCTGGAGGTGGGAAGTACAGTGCCTGCACTCTGAAGGAGGGATGGGGATATTTGCAGTTATGAACTGTAGTATTGGTGCCCCTCTGGCAAGACAGTAATGAGTAAGTGATGGTGAAAGTCTTTCTTCTTTTTTTGGGGTCACCCTACTTTGTTGGAAGATGGCCAGTGTGTTAAGAAAAAAAAATCATATTGTAGCTCAGTAGTTGTAAATCTGATTTTTAGTTACCTTGTTTGTTAATGTGGATGCCTGTAACAGGGTGTTTTTAAGTGTGGATATGTGTAACAAGGCATTTAAGAACATAAGAACATAAGAAAGGAGGAACACTGCAGCAGGCCTGTTGGCCCATACTAGGCAGGTCCTTCACAATCCATCCCACTAACAGAATAATTGCCCAACCTAATTTTCAATTCTACCCAAGAAATAAGCTTTGAAGATTCTATTAACCAATCAAATCCAACCCCTCTCACTCATGAATTTATCCAACCTAAATTTGAAACTACCCAAGGTCCTAGCTTCAATGACCCTACTAGGCAGACTGTTCCACTCATCAACTACCCTATTTCCAAACCAATATTTTCCTATATCCTTTCTAAATATAAACTTATCCAATTTGAATCCATTATTGCGGGTTCTCTCTTGGAGAGATATCCTCAAGACCTTATTTATATCCCCCTTATTAATACCCATCTTCCACTTATATACCTCGATCATGTCTCCCCTCATTCTTCGTCTTACAAGTGAATGTAATTTAAGGGTCTTCAATCTTTCTTCATACGGAAGATTTCTAATGCTATGAATTAACTTTGTCATTCGTCGCTGAATGTTTTCTAACGAATTTATATCCATTCTGAAGACGTAAGTGTTCATGTGTGTAATGGTGTTTGTAAGTGTTCATGTGTGTAACGGTTTTTGTAAGTGTTCATGTGTGTAACGGTGTTTGTAAGTGTTCATGTGTAACAGAGTGTTTGTAAGCATGAATGTGTGTAAAGGCACAATACCGTGACTGGAACAATACACAAATAACCCTCACATAGGAGCAAGCTCATAATGATGTTTTGGTCCAACATATAAATTTCCAAAACGGACCGAAATATTGTCATAAGTTTCTCTCTCCTATGTGTAGGTTATTTGTATATTGTTAAAACATGGTTTGTTTTAGGTATAGCAATGAAAATACTTCCTACATACATGGCCTTTATATTACAGCATTTCTTCTTTTATTTTCAGTAGTTTTAATTGTAGTACAGTGGTACCCCGAGTTTCGGCCATAATTCATTCCAGAAGGCTGTTCGAGTGCCGTTACTGAATGAATTTGTTCCCATAAGGAATAATGTAAATTAGATTAGTCCTTTTAGACCCCCCAAAAAAACTTACAAAAGCACTTACAAAAATACACTTACATAATTGTTCGAGTTTGGAGCATCACGAACACCGGGGGTCCACTGTACTTATATTACACATTTTCAGACTGACAAGGAAAGTTTGCACATACAGTGGTACCTCGACTTACGATGGTCCCCAAACTCACCCTTTTATGTAAGTTTATTTTTTTAAATGCTTTTGTAAGTGTAATTTTGGGGGTCTAAAAGGACTAGTCTATTTTACATCATTCCTTATGGGGATAAATTCGTTTGGTAATGGCACTTGAACAGCATTCTGGAATGAAAAAATATCGTAAGTCGAGGTACCACTGTACTATTTTTTTTTAATACACATGCTGTCTCCCTCCAAGGTAAGGTGATACAAAAAAGAGAAAGTGCTTTCAGTATCATTTATTCAATCACTGTCTTGCTAGGAGTATATTTACACCACAGCTCAGATGACCTTCCCAACTGTGACATTCCCATCCTTCCTTCCTTACAAATGTTATCAGATGAACTCAGATTAATTTGTAATAAGCAACTGTCAATGAATAAACAAAAGGATGGACGAGGGGCTTGAACTGTGGTCAGATTGTCAATTTATTAACACATTGGCAGGGAGACCCAAAAAAGAAGAAACTCTTTCATCATCACTCACTCCATCACTGTTTTGCCATAGGTGTGCCAATACTGCACTTCAATAACTACAATTTATTCATGTTATCAAATGTTAATCCATTGTCATAAGATACTTATCAAATAATATATTTTTCAGTTCAACTCCTCCATAAGCTGAGCGTTCGAGCCTCTGACGGAAACATGAAGCTCTTAAAAGCGATACGTAATCCAGTCACAGACCATCTCCCTCCTGGATGCAAGAAAATTGGCACATCATTCACGGCTAAAAATCTTGTAAATCCTCAGGAGCTCGTTCCTGCTGACGAGCCAATCGTCGTCGTTATTGGTGCCATGGCACATGGGAAGGTAAGAACAATACTGAGAAATCATAGGAAAGAGTCACAGAAAATAAGTAATGTGTGTTTGTTAGGGATGTATAAGGAAAGGTCTACTTCTTTAAATAGACTGAGAAATTGTTAATGTTAAATTTATATCATAGCATTTGCTTTGGTTAAAGAAAACTGTATTTAGTTTGGGTAAGTAAATAAGTAAGTTTATTCAGGCACAGGTATACATAAATACAGCTACATAAATTATCATACTACTAGGTTAATAATACATTGGAACTCGGTGTTTGAACTTAATTGGTACTTAGGTGGTGTTGGAACTGCAAAAAGTTTGATGTCCGAAACATTTCCCCTACTTTAATTATCAGCTTCACACACTGGAGGATGTTGAACTGACTCTTCCAAAAGACTCTGAAAGTCAGGTCAGTGTCACAGGTCACTTCAAAGCACTTTTCAAACTAGGCTTTCCTGTATAGTGTTTTACAACTGAATTTTAAACAAGTCAGCACATTCGGACTCCAGAAAAATGTTCAAAGACCTGGTCAGTTTTTTCTGAACAAAATTGCTCAGACTCCGGTTTATTTGATTTCTGGTACATTCAAACACCAGGGTTTCACTGTAATAATAATAATCTTTTTTCTACAAGTCAGCTAACATCCAGGTACCTACTTACTGATAGGTGAACAGGAACAGTGTAAGGAAACACGCCTAATGTTTCCACCCTTACCAGGAATCGAACCACGGACACTCACTGGTGTGTTTGGTTGTTTCGTCACATTGGATTGTGCTAGATTAGCTTAGGTTGTGTTATATTAATGTGCCAAGTCTTTCAATAGCAGTAAAGAAGTACAGTATGCATCTAAACTATAAAATGATTCATACCATACACAATAATTCATACACAAATAACCCATCGTAGTAAGCTCCTCTCTCCTATGTGTGGGTTATTTTTGTATTGTGCCTTTTTGCTCTAAATTTATTTTTAATTCATAATGATTAATTAAAATTATTTGTGTTTCACTTCAGGTGGAGACAGATTATGTTGAAGAAGAAGTCGCCTTCTCCAGGTACCATCTTTCCGCAGCCTTAACCTGTGCCAAAGTTTGTTCAGGGTTTGAGGAAGTGTGGAACATCAAGTAGAAGAGTTCTTGTGTGTTATGCAGGTCTAGAAATGAAAAAAAGTTTTCCTCTTCTGTTCATTGCTTTCTAGAAATGTTCATGAATTCCATATGTCGCAGTGTGATAAATTAGTAATATTTTTATTAAAAAAAGCTTGTAATTATTATAAGTACAGGTGCTCCTTGATTTACAATGGGGTTACATTCTGACAAACCCATTGTAAGTCAAAAATATATATATATATATATACAGTGGTACCTCGAGTTACGATGGTCCCCAAAATCGCCCTTTTATGTAAGTTTATTTTTTTAAATGCTTTTGTAAGTATATTTTTGGGGGTGTAAAAGGACTAGTCTATTTTACATTATTCCTTATGGGGATAAATTCGTTTGGTAATGGCACTTGAACAGCATTCTCGAACGAAAAAATATCGTAACTCGAGGTACCACTGTATATATATATTTTTTTTTTTTTTTTTTTTTTTTTACAGTTTGGCTGTTTCCCACGAAAGCAGGGTGACCCAAAAAGAAAGAAAAAACTTTCATCATCATTATCATTTAACACTTTCACCATCACTCATACTTAATCACTGTCTTTGCAGAGGCGCTCAGATATGACAGTTAAGACGTTCCTCCAAACTGCCAATATCATGCCACAGAATAAGTAAATAAACAAATAATTACTGTAACTAAATACCAGTATTAAAAGTAAAAAAAATGTATACAAGTTAGGGACTTGCTGCCTTCATGCTGGATAATTATCTTGAGTTTCATGCTGGATAATTATCTTAAGTTTCATCTGCAAAGTAATTGCTTTTGAACCATTGTAAAGTTGAAATATCGTAAGTTGAATCATCGCAAGTTTAGGAGCACCTGTATACTACTGTTCATTGATATTTACTATATTTTTGGGGTATCCATATGGACACTTAAACAAGGTAGTCTGTAATGAAAAATAGTAATACCAGGAACGAACTATGTCCCCAGACCCTGGCAACTCCAGTCATGTGCCATCAACCAGCTGGGGTGGTCACAGTAGTGTGTTAAGAGGCAGCAGACATCCCTTGATGTTAGGGGATGACCATCTCGAAAAACCATTCATTATGTGCATCTAATTTTTTTTATATATACTACAGGTTCCCATTATATATAGTGAGCTAGATTCAGGTGGAAAATATTTAACCATAAAAAGCATGTACAGTATTTAAGTAAGAAATCATTTGTGTTGAAATATAAAGTAGCCAAAAGAGATCTTTTTTATTTTGGCCTCAGTCAGAGATCATCTTTGGTGTATCTCCGACTCAGGTCAAATTATAGAATACATTTTCCTGTGTTTATTTTTTCTGTCCAAGTGTGTCTCATTTGGACATAATACCCATGGAAATCTCACTTCTAATTTGTGGGAGTTAGCAATGTCAGTGTTATGATGGAATTATTTAGCAAGTTGAATGACTTTGTGTTTTCATGTATCATTTACAGCAGAATCAACTTGTTATTAATTCAGCTGTTTAACAAAGTCTGCCTGTAGCTACTAAAGCTAAACTGGTACCTGAAGGATGAAGGGTAAGCAGGGTGAGCTGTGTGTTGTGTCTGTGCCATGCTAGAGGTATAAAGTACCTCTGATAGCCTGTAAATCACCATCACTTAACACCTACTCTGCTTGGCTGCTAAATAGAAAAAAATGGAGAAAATATTTTCACGTTTTATGGTTTTTACAAAAAATTTTGTCATTAAAATTTAATTTGATGATTTGTGTACAATAATAAATGTAGTCTTTCTTTTAGCATATTTTTATTTATAAACCATGAAATGCTCTAGAATTGGAAATGAAATTTTCAGTGGATAAAGGGGGTAAATTTTAATGTAGGGTGGAAAAAAATCAAGTATTGAAGATGCTGAATAGTGATATGGTGAGCAAGGTCTTTTATTTCAGAGAGCTAAATTTGACTGTAACCTGATAGCTAAACTGGAAGGCAGGGTAGGGATCATCCTAGGAAAGGTTGGAGGAAGGGGGTAAATGAGGTTTTTTGTGCGAGGGGCTTGGACTTTCATCAAGCATGTGTGAATGTGTTAGAAAGGAGTGAGTGGAGCTGAATGGTTTTTATGACAATGTGCTCTTGGAGTGTGAGCAAAGTAACATTTATGGAGGGATTCATGGAAACTGGTTAGCCAGACTTGAGTCCTGGAGGTGGGAAGTACAGTGCCTGCACTCTGAAGGAGGGGTGTTGATATGTTGCAATTTATTTTAACTAGTGTAGGCATGTCTCTGACAAGACAGTTATGGAGTGAATGCTGATGAAAGTATTTCTTCTTTTTTGGGTGACCCTGCTTTGGTGGGAAATGGCTAATTTGTTAATAAAAAACATATAATAAAATCCTCATTGGCCTACTGAAGCCTACCAGCTCAGGTTGATGTATCTCGACATTTTTGTAACCAATTGTGTGATGGAATATGACAGTGAAACAGCTATATATTCTATATGTGTAACCCTCAGAGAGAATAGGGTAGCAGCACATTGCTGATGTGTCTTATTATGCTAAATAAAAATATAAACTGTTGCTAGTATCTTCTCTTAATTTTAACTTTACACCTTGGTAATGTTATCCTCACTCTGCAGAAAAGTTTTATAGAATGTGCATGTGATGACTACTTCCTATTTTCTGCTGAACAGTTTCCACAGAAATCTTTACCCACAAGTGGCAAATCAGTATTTGCACTAGTTACACGCCTGTGGGCTGCTACTAACAACAACTTGGTTGACGATGCAGCCAGAGAAGGAAGTCTTGCCTCAGGCCTGGCCATGGGTGTAGAACCCTCAAAACCAGTCACGGGGTCAGCCAGTTTTATTCATTATTTCTGGGTGAGTTGATTCTGAAGATTTGTATCCCTAAAGGGAAGCAGTAAATCCATAGGGGTTAAAGAGTATCTGTGGCATGGGAGGCAATCAGGTTTGACGCATGGAGAGTTAGAAACAGTTTTAAAGATAGAGAAGTAAGGTGAGGAATTTAAGGAAGTAAATGTATGTGTTAATGGTAGAAGTGGGGAAAGACTGAATTAAAAAGTTATGGTGTTGAAGATGGAGAGTATTTTGAGAATTGTTTTGAATGTAGATGATGAAAATGAAGGAAATATGTCATGTTTGCAACAGGGTTATTTGTAGTCATAGGAAAGTGCTAAACCAATAGGGGTCGTCAAGCACCAAAAAAACAATGAGGAATTTTTATTATTATTACTGTTATCATATGCTCACAGGATAGTGCTAGAATGAGTGAGATTGAAAACAGGTTAAAATTTAAAAAAAAAAAAGGCAGGTATGGATGGGATTAAGATTGGAATGCTGAATGCAAACAGGAATAAGGTACTGGAATGGGTGGTTTTTTTTTTGTAGTTATCCATATGAACTTATTTGAGTTTAAGGTATTGAGCTCCAGCTCTTGGTTACCCTCTTAATTATTTATTAACCCTTCCAGGGTCCAGACCCCCGATCTGAAACTTGTCCACAGGGTCCAAGAATTTAAAAAAAAATTTTTTATTTTTCTTATGAAATGGTGGAGAATCTTTTTCTGAAGGTAATAAAGCAAAAAGTACGAAATTTGATGGAAAATTGAAAAAATTACGCTCGTGAAGTTTGCTGCGTCGGCAATATTTACGCATCAGCGATTTTGCCCACTTTAGACTCCCATTTTAAGCCAATTACATTATTCCAGTCCACCAAATTCTTAGCTGTTTTGCTAGTATTACCTTTATTTATAGAATGAGCACAAGAAATTGCCTAATCAATTATTTCAACTACCCAATCAAGTGATCAGAATTTGGTAATTTGGGCAATTTCACACAAAGTTCAAAATATTCCAATTTCAAAATAGGGTCCAAAATAAACAATGCAGGCATTCCTGGCACTAAAATAACATTCCCTCTGTTTATTAGTTACATTTCCAGGCTTTACACGTGAATTCCATTTTTATTTTTTATTCACAATGAATTTGTATTCACACCAAAAAAAAATAGAAGATTTGCTGTTAAGCTATATTGTAATAACTGTATAAATAACATCAGCGCATTCGTGAATGCGTGTTAGACCCACCAGTTGACGTGTATTGGACGAATGACATTTGTTTACTCTTGAACATGGGCAAAAATCAAACATTTCCGCTACTTTGAGCTCAGTTTCAAGCCATTTTCAGCACTAAAACCAATCAAAATCATCTCTGTTTATGTAATATATCCTTCATTCTATGAAATGAGACCAAGAAACTGCGAATACAACCATAAAAAATATATGAAAATACACTGCAAACTCAGTTTTAATCCAAAAGCACGGTCGCAATTTTTTTTCTCGTCATGCACTGTGTGCTGCAGGACTTTTTATATGGTGCACACTTACCACATATATGCATTGTTTCATATCTAGGCCCAAATTTACCACTTACAGCTTATCTGACTGAGCTGAGCTCATGGCATAGAACTACGGGATGGACCCTCAAAGGGTTAATATAGTGTATTATATCTATTTTTAAACCCCCTATATGGAATTTGCTTTCACTGTATAATTGTAAAGGTCATTCCATGTCTACCACTCTTTAAGTTGAAATATTTTCTGATATCCCTGTGGACATTTGGTGTTTAAATTCTAATAATGTTCATTGTTCTTGTATCATTTGAAAGGAGTTCAACCTCCTCACTGCAATGTATAAAACCCATGCTTCACACCCACATATAGGAGTGTTGGTACCACTATACCCTGATACATGTCAATTCACTGGCATATTTTGTGTTATCATTTCCCCTTTATTTTTTTCTGTTTTTCAGAAGTACATACGTAGAAGGAATAGTTCTTGCATTGTTTTATTTTTATAGCTCATGTTCCATAATACAGTCACCAGTCTTGAACTCCTTTGTTGTCTAGTTTCACTTAAGGCTTTGCTAGAAAAGGATGGGTTACAGGTGCTGCATATGTAGGAATGGGTTGCATGCATTAAACTGCATTTTGAATGTACAGTGGACCCCCGAGTTATGAACACCCCGGAAATCGTACAATTATGTAAGTATAATATTGTAAGTGCTTTTGTAAGTGTATTTTTGGGGGTCTGAAATGGACTAACCTACTTGACATTATTTCTTAAGGGAGTAAATTCGTTCGGTAATGGCACTTGAGCAGGCTTCTGGAATGAATTTTGTTTGTTACTCGGGGGTCCACTGTACATGTTTGAGCTACTGAAGGCCACTCTAATGCTTGCAAGTTTAGCCAGTGCTGATGTTGTTAAAGATATCTGAAATAGATTAGGAGTGCCCTCTGATGAACAGGACAGTTGATCATAAAATATTGATGACAGTCAGGATTACCTGACAGTCCTACCTGGGGAAGTGTCCATTTCATCAATCACTTATCAGCGCTGTATGACCCTTGTGGGTTTGGTGCTTCGTTATGATTATAATAATCATACATCCTCCTTCCTCTCTTGTCTACAACAGTTTCGCCTATTATGTACATCCACACTATCATTTTTTTTAGCTGATACCAATTTCCTACATCAGCTGTGACCTCTTATCTTCTTTCATTATTCTGTTCAAGTATTTCCCTAAGCACCTCGCTCTCCCTCTGTACCGTCTCTCTCACTTCTCCCACATAGTACTACGTGAGAGTCGCACAGTGCCTTGAGGACTCGGGCAATCAGATTCAATCCAAGGAAAAGGAGGGCAGCTCCAGTTCTTTGGATCAAGAGCCAGGTACCTCTCTTGAAGGGTAACATTGGATTTAACACTTTCATCTACAACCAAGTCCTCAGATCTATATTTCAGGCTTAATTTTGTTATTCCTAATTGTCATAAGTTTCATTCCTTCTATTACAATATAGTAAAACATAAGTGAATTCTTTACCAATAAGGAAAAATCATTCAGTCGTCCACTTAATTTTCTTATGTTCATTTTAAGAGAAAACAATTACACCAGCTTAAAGTAATTTTATGTACAATTCACTACAACAAGATTTACATATATGCACACTACAAAAATGTATGTATGACATATAAAGTAATCAAAGACAGATGTATTTACAGACATGAAAAAGTAGGAAAGTTATAAAAAATATCATTATATACTGTACTATGATATGTGTAATTAAGTTTGGGTGTGATCTGCCAGTCTTGCAGACCTACACATCTTTAATAACAAAACAAAATAAATAGTACAATTATTATGTATAAAAATAATCTTAAAATTATGGCACCCTTGAGTCAGTGGTGGGAAAATTATGGCAAGAATTCAAAATATGCTCACCCAGTGTAATGCCAAATTATTAAATTCAATGGGAAAGCGCTGAACCTATAGGGGCCAAATAGCGCCCAGGGAATGAGAGGCAATCAGGTTCGATCCGAGGCAAGTAAGCGTATCTTTGATTCCTTGGATCAAGAGTCCTTTACCAGCATGAAGAGATGCAATGCCAAAAAAATACCATATACAGTGTAAAATAAGAACGTTCCTGGCTTTATCAATAAATCCAAAATTCTGAAATGGGTCACTGACTGTACAACTGCCTTGTCAGGTTACTAACATATTATATTGTTGTTTAACAAATACTCTTCTTTATATACACAAGCTTTTTGTTGGAAATGGTCACAAACAGCAAAAACACTACAATATCTTATTGTAAATGTTTTGGTTCTGGGGACCTTAGAGTGACCAAGGTCCCCAGACCGAAATATTTATAATAAAATGTCCTAATGTTTGCCGTTTTCCAATCTGTTTGTAGCACGATCCATTTTTTACCATATACTCTTTTACATATTCTGTGTATATGTTGTGCATTTTAGCCCCAAGTTGCAAGCTTGGCTTGTATAGCAGTTAGACATTTTAACAAACAAGTTTATAACAGTGACACTGAGCACATCACAAACAAGTTGTATAACAAACCAATGGAACGAATGGGATCTGAACCCATGGACAGAGCTGTATGACCCTTGTGGGTTTAGCACTTGGTTTTGATTATAATTATAACTGAACCCATGGTGAGTCGTAAAACTCCAGGTCAGTGTGTAAACCACTGGAGTTTTACGACTCACCGGCCATGGGTTCAAACACCACTCGTTCTGTGGTTTGT
Organism: Cherax destructor; assembly: GCA_009830355.1. NCBI lineage: Eukaryota > Metazoa > Arthropoda > Malacostraca > Decapoda > Parastacidae > Cherax > Cherax destructor. The sequence goes on along the minus strand of WNWK01011685.1, from coordinate 45,320 downwards.
TTGCAATCGTGTTACAATTTCGTGAGTCAGGTTGTATAACAGTGACAATCGGCACCTCACAAGTTAATCAACTTCATTAATTTATAACACATAATACTAACTGAATTTAAGCTGACCCTAGAGAAGTTGGACAGGATTCAACTCCTGTATATTACACCAATTTTTGCAAGGTTGGGATAGGTTTCTAAGTCAGATACTTGCGCACACACATACACTCTTTATTCACATCATTATCAATTCTTAAGAGCAAAAATGTGAGAAATATTAATTAACAAAATTTGATTTGACTAATCTGGTTATAGAGCACATTTTTTTTACACACATACCAAACTGTCGTATCTGAGCGCCTCTGCAAAGACAGTGATTATGTATGAGTGAGGTGAAAGTGTTGAATGATGATGAAAGTATTTTCTTTTTGGGTCATCCTGCCTTGGTGGGAGACGGCCGACTTGTTGAAAAAAAAAAAAATATGCATGTGTATATATGCATGCTTGGACATCCAGCAAGCATGTGTGAGCCGGTTAGATAGGAGTGAGTGGAGGCAAGTCCTCTTTATGGCTTAACACGCTGTTGGAGTGTTAGCAAGGTATGAAGGGATTCAGGAAAACCGGCAAGCCGGACTTGAGTCTTGGAGGTGGGAAGTACAGTGCCGGCACTCTGAAGGAGAGATAGGGATATTTGCAGTTTTAAACTGTAGTGTTGGCACACCTCTAGCAAGACACTGACGGTGAAAGTGTTTCTTCTTTTTCAGGTCTCCCTACCTTGGTGGAAGATCGCTGGTGTTAAAAAGTAATATGGCTGTCCCTTGACAAGGCAGGTTGACCCCCCCTCAAAAAAAAAAAGTCACTAACATTCACTCAATCAACATTTTTCCAGAAGTGTGCTGACATCAGATTACCCTTGACATCAGATTACCCTCTGACTGGCCATGAACCTGGCCACAGGTAGGTAGACCAGTGGCATCGTAAGGGGGGGGCGGGCCGACCCGGGTGACACCATAGTCTCTAAAGGTGACACTAATGCACAAAACATTGCTGCACCAACAAAAGAGAAGAATCCTTCGTTTCTATATAGCCTATTATATGATTACAGATTATTGAAAGGTCTATATGTATAGGGAAAATAATTGATTTTGATGATGTGATAGATGATTTTGCAGGACTAAAGGCAAGGAAATGTAAGATCTGATTCATTGAGATGTTACCTGTACTCAAAGTCAAATCGGAACTAGTGTTTCTCTGATATTGCAATGTTTTTCTTTATTTTTCAAGTTTTTTTTTTTTTTTTTTGCATTATTGAAGATGAATAAATGTAGGATCTGTTGCCTGTACTCAAAATGGTATTTGAGTTTATGTTTCCTCAATATTACTACGATTATTTATTTTATCATTAATAAAGTTGAGAAGTATTCTGTTCAATTTGTGGCCCTTAAATGTACTCATTGCTAAACATTAGTCATTAGTCATACAGTAGTGATGCAACTGGAGTTTACTCCCCCCATCCCTCCGCCCTTGGATTTCATGGGGGTGACACCAAAGATGCCACCCTGGGTGACACCAAAGATTCCGCCCCAGGAGACACCAACCCTAGCGACGCCACTGAGGTAAGGGTTATCCCAGGAAGACTTGGAGTGAGGGAAGGTAAAAAAAGGTTTTAAATGACAGAGGCTTGAGCATCCAGCAATAATGTGAGCATTGTAGATTGGAGTGAGTGAAAAATGGCTTTTAAGGTTTGACAATGCCTACACTGAAGGAGGAATGAAAGATGTTGCTGTTTAGAGGGTTATCTGAATTTTGATGTCTGCACAATTCTGGCAAGACAGCTCTTGAATGATTAACAGTGATTATGTATGAGTGAGGTGAAAGTGTTGAATGATGATGAAAATATTTTCTTTTTGGGTCACCCTGCCTCGGTGGGAGACGGCCGACTTGTTGAAAAAAAAAAAAGTGTTTCCAATTTTTGGGTTACCCTTCCTTGTGTATCAGTATGTGTGTATATATATGTGTGTGTTGTGTATACTCACCTAATTCACCTAATTGTGGTTTCAGGGGTCGAGACTCAGCTCCTGGCCCCGCCTCTTCACTGATTCATACTGGGTCCTCTCTCTCCCTGCTCCATGAGCTTTATCATACCTCGTCTTAAAGCTATGTATGGTTCCTGCCTCCACTACATCACTTGCTAGACTATTCCACTTCCTGACTACTCTATGGCTGAAGAAATACACTTCCTAACATCCCTTTGACTCATCTGAGTCTTCAACTTCCAATTGTGACTCCATGTTTCTGTGTCCCCTCTCTGGAACATTCTGTCTCTATCCACCTTGTCTATTCCACGCAGTATTTTGTATGTCGTTATCATGTCTCCCCTAACCCTCCTGTCCTCCAGTGTTGGCAGGCTGATTTCCCTTAACCTTTCTTCGTAGGACATTCCCCTTAGCTCTGAGACTAGTCTTGTTGCAAACCTTTGCACTTTCTCTAATTTATTGATGTGCTTGACCAGGTGTGGGTTCCAAACTGGTGCTGCATACTCTAGTATGGGCCTGACATACACGGTATACAGTGTCTTGAACGATTCTTTACTAAGGTATCGGAACGCTATTCTCAGGTTTGCCAGTCGCCCATATGCTGCAGCAGTTATCTGGTTGATGTGTGCTTCCAGAGACGTGCTCGGTATTATACTCACCCCAAGATCTTTCTCCTTGAGCGAGGTTTGCAGTCTTTGGCCACCTAGCCTATACTCTGTCTGCGATCTTCTTTACCCTTCCCCGATCTTCATGACTGCATTTGACAGGGTTAAATTCGAGAAACCAGTTGCTGGACCAGGTGTCCAGCCTGTCCAGGTCTCTTTGAAGTCCTGCCTGATCCTCATCTGATTTAATTCTCCTCATTAACTTCACATCATCTGTGAACAGACACACTTCTGAGTCTATCCCTTCCGTCATGTCATTCACATACGTATACCAAGAATAGCACTGGTCCTAGGACTGACCCCTGTGGGACCCTGCTCGTCAGAGGTGCCCACTGTGATACATCATCACATAAAATGACCCGTTGTTGCCTCCCTATCAGGTATTCTCTGATCCATTGCAGTGCCCTTCCTGTTATACATGCCTGATCCTCTAGCTTCTGCACTAATCTCTTGTGAGGAACTGTGTCGAAGGCCTTCTTGCAGTCCAAGAAAATGCAATCAACCCACCCCTCTCTCTCGTGTCTTACTTCTGTTACTTTGTTGTAGAACTCCAGAAGGTTTGTGACACAGGATTTGCCTTCCATGAATCCGTGCTGGTTGTCATTTATAATCTTGTTCTGTTACAGGTGCTCTGCCATTCTCCTCCTGATAATCTTCTCCATGACTTTGCACACTATACACGTTAGTGACACTGGTCTATAGTTTAGTGCCTCGTTTCTGTCTCCTTTCTTAAAAATGGGAACTACATTTGCCGTGTGTTTGTGTGTGTGTGTGTGTGTATATGTGAGTTTATTCATTATTATACAAGTTGTCTTCCACCAAGGTATGCATGTATATTTAATGTATATACATAAATGGTATATACTGCATGTAACTTTTTTTTTAGCTGCATTAACCATCTCCTACCAAGGAAGGATGACACAAAAAATGAAAACCTATTCACCATCAATTATTCAATAGTCGTCTTGCAGGCATCACAATTCAGATATCCCTCTGAAAAGCAGTGAGGAAGTAAGGAGCTTGTGTAAAGAATATTGTGTTAGATACAATGAGAGAAGGTGGGAGTGAAGAAGACAGTGAGTATACAAGAGTGACAGTCCAGCTGCTACCTGCCTGCCTCTACACCTCTCTACTGTACTCTATACTGTATTGTAGCTCTCTTCTGTTTAATTAACATGTATATAATGTATTAATTAAATAATGTTTAATACTATTTGTAAGTGAAAAGGAACAGCAATGAATGTATAATATTGGGTAAATGCTCTTAGTTAAAAATAAATAAATTAGATATGGCTCAGGAACGCTTGTCCAATTTTAATGTATGTGTGGGAAAATAGGTTCCAAGTTCTGAACACTAGACTTGTGAACAATTTTCAGGAACTCAGGAACATCTTATGTTGGGACCCTACTGTATATGTATGTATAATATAACATGAAACCTGTTTTATTTGCAAATAATTTTTAAAAGATTCCATTACTTTTCAAATTTTAAACAAAACCTTTTAAATCAAAATAAATCTGTACACATTACTTCATGTAAGAATTATAGTATTGTACTTCATTCTAATTTTATAAAAGTTTTTAAATCCAATGTTCAATGAATATTATTTAATGTAAATTATAAGTAAGTCTTTAATTACTGCAGCTACATTTTCCTCTGGAAGCTCCCAGTCTTCTTCAAATTTATTTGCTAAAGCTTTTTATGTTTTTAAGTTGCACTTATTCATATAGTAATTGTTAGTGACTTTATTATATATCATGACTATTAGGCTCCTTTACAGCAATATACATAAACCCGTATTAATTTTGTCAATTCATGCATCTCACACGTAAACAGAGTCAGGTCACGCAGTATTAGGAAATGTGTCATCAATCACATACTTTCAAAAGGACTGTGGTGATTATATCTTACTATTAAATGGGATATTCATCTGCAACCTTCACTTGGCTATATAATACAGGAAGAGGCCTCACGCACTCATGGAACACAGGCTGTGTTATGGACACCCCAGTGGTTACGCTGAAATAAAAAAAATGAATGTTGATCAATTGGAGTAAAACACATTTACATTAAATATCAGGGGTTCCATTACAGCTGGTGGTCATTTATCTCAACATATAAAATCACCAAAAATTGCTATTTATAAACTTGCTACTTTTACCATTCTTATTTTGCATGAGGTAAAGTATATCAATACTTATGCACACTATCAACAAGATTTGAAAAGGTTTACTATCATTTATTTAACAGTTTGTAAGAAAGAAAATATATACAAAATAACAGTCTAAGGTTACCTGACATTTTTCTGAACAGTACCAAGCTTTCTTGCATCCTGAACACAGAAATCGAGCTGGCTGTGGGCAGTTGAGGCACTGCTTCTTCTCCCCAGTACCACTTCCACTGTTGTTATTACTACGTCGAGTGCTGTTATTGGCAATGATAGATGAAGGAACTTGATGATTACCAGGATGAAGTCCATTCGAAGGCATATGATGAATGGTAGAATTTGAATGCATATTATTTGAGAAGTGGCCATGATGACTAGGCATAACACCTGACATGTGTTGGCTAGCATTAGGATAATGTGGGGCAGAAAATGTTGGATGTGGTATATGGGGCGGTGTTTCTGGAATGGACTCACGGACAAGCACCCTTGGTGCAAAAGTTTGTGGCTGGAGAGAATTCTCAGTAATTGTTGGTTGTGGCCTCTTTTGACCTGAATGTCCTCCTCTGTCTGAAGTACTAACTCCGGTATCATATGACTGCTGAATGTTCTCTCTTAATCTCTCAAAAAATGGCATGTTTGATCGATAGAAATTCTCATTCTGATACTGCTCTAAAATCATGCGGGTGGATGTAGGTGGTGTGGGTGGTTTATATGGACGAATAACTGTAGACATAGGGGCAGATATGGGAAAGATGGTGGCTTTATCTGGCCCAAGACTTCTCATCATAGGTGCATTAGGATTCATATGCTGTGGATAAGGGTGTTGCTGCATGCCCATTGCAACCGCCTGCTGATAATCCCGAGATCTTTCAGTGCAGCTGCTATCACTGTGTCTTCGACCTGGCTGAGCAGCTGATGGGTACTGTGTAGGACTGCACTGTGGCTGAGCAAATGAATATAATGTAGATTTTTGTTGTTCTGCAGATGAGTTTGTACAATGAATAGAACTAGCAGGATTAGTGTTGGGATACATGAGACGATGCATCATTGGGTTGACTTGATGAATGTCAAGGTTGTCTGAATGCCTTCTGACAAGTGAAGTTGCTGGCTTCAATGGTGGAGGTTGTTTTTGAACTGATGGTAAATCTGTCTGGTCAGAAGTGACGAAGGTATTTTGCTTAATTTCACTTTCATACGACTGAGGCCTCCGAATTCTCCTGGAATTTTCATGAGAAACCCGGGAGTGATGGAAATGCGAAGGTGCGTGAGTTGATAGAACTTCAACATCTGAGGGTGAGCTTTCTCTTCTTAGTCCCTTGACAGCATTCAGTAGAAGAGAAGGTTCTTGTGGTGATGGCTGCTGCTGCTGTTCTTCAGCCAACCTTAGGAATGTCTGAGGATATGGTTCACAAAGTGGAAATTTTCCTCCTCCAGAAACAGGCATCACCTCCACCTCAGAGTTCGATATTCCAAATACAGTACGTAACCTGTTAGGGCTCATTCCCGTTAAAGGTTTATCCGAATTATTTTCCAGAGCATTTGATGCAGAATTTGCTCGTGATATTACAGGACTCGACCTAGAGACTGCTGGATTTGCCCGCAGTGCTGCCGGACTCGTTCTACATATTACAGGACTTGTCCTGGAAATACTAGGACTAGTTACTGATATTACAGCACTTCCACTTGTTACTGCGGATCTAGGCTTACTTAATCCTGTGCCGTTAGGCTGCACTGTGGAAAATCTTTGCAAAGCAGTGTTTATCTGTTGCACAGGAGAGCCACTCACTGAATATGTGGGGCTTGTGAGCATAACAGGACTAGTCTGGGAAATATTGTGAGAATTATGTAACAATAGTGGACTAGTGCCTGAAATAATCACATTAGACTGTGATATTGCCGGACTTATCCTGAGTGCCCCAGGGCTAGTCCTTGGTAAGCCAGGACTAGTTCTAGGTATGCCAGGACTAGTCCTTGGTAAGCCAGGACTAGTCCTTGGTAAGCCTGGACTAGTCCTGGGTAAGCCAGGACTAGTCCTGGGTAAGCTAGGGCTCACTCTTGGTACTCCAGGACTTGTCCTTGGGAGCCCAGGACTTGTCCTTGGGAGCCCAGGACTTGTCCTTGGGAGCCCAGGACTTGTTCTTGGTAACCCAGTACTCATCGGTAAGCCAGGACTCATCATCGGTAAGCCAGGACTCGTCATTGGTAAGCCAGGACTCACCATTGGTAAGCCAGGACTCACCATTGGTAAGCCAGGACTCACCATTGGTAAGCCAGGACTCGCCATTGGTAGCATGGGACTTCTTGATACTCCTGGACTGGTCCTTGATAACCCTGGGCTAGTAGTGCTAGATATCCCAGGGCTTGTTCGTGATAATGCATAACTAGGCTGAGGTGAAGAATTTACAAAACTAATTACAGATAATTCAGAATTATATTCAGATGAAACTGGACTAGCAAGTGGGACATTAGTCATAGGTAATACTTGAGAACTTATTCTTTCTAGCGGTGGACTGTTTTCTGGCGGATCTGAAATATCCAATGCCTTTGGTGGACTCGCTTGTACAGTATTCGTGTTGTTCGACAGCAGGTCATTTCGAATAGTAATTTTAGATTTTTTTATTTCGGGCTGAGAACTTATTTCTTTATTTTCCATTAATGTATCACAGTTACTTGTGTTTTCTGAAAATTTTCTCTTCTCACACATTATCTCTTCACTTGAAATAAGATTTTCTGCCTTTAGTTTTTCTTCTGTGTCTTCTTTCTTCTCTCCCTTCACTGTTAGCATTAGTTCCTGTACTTTTCTCAACTTTTCAACCTCTTGTCGTGTTCTCATTAACTCTTTATAGAGAACTGAGAGCAGCAGAGATGACTGCATTTCTCTATCTTCTTCTTTTGCCTGATTATCAACTGATTTGGTTTCACCTTTTAGAGTCTGGACATCAAAGTTACCACCAGCATCAGTTATAGACTCCAAAACTTTATTTTGTACAGTTTCAGGCAACTTTTCGAATATCGGTTTGTCTTTGACATCATTTTCTTCACTCTTATGTTTTTTATGCTCGTCTTCTGTTTTTACTCTAAATTCTGCGGTGTCTGTTGATTCTGTTTCTTGCTTAGGAGATTCTTTTTTATCAACTTTTGACGTATTACTCTCAGATGTATCATCATTATACGTGATGGACTTACTTGAAGTTGTAAGCGCAGAGGTGGAACCAGCTAATGCTTCTCTAAGTTTTGATACGTTATCTGTTGTCGTAGGTAAACTTGATACATGGTCAAAGGTGAAAATATTTTTGTCTTTTTGGGCCAGCTCTGGGGACGATTCATTATCGCTTTTCAACATTTCACGGAAAGCACGACGGAGAAGAGTATGCTTGTGAGAGAACTGTTGGGGAACAGACGAGGCAGATGAACTTGCAGGATGAGAATCAATGTTGCTTGAAGAAGAATGTTGCACTGTACCTGTAGGTTATAAAAAATTTATTAGAACATCGACTTGTACTGTATTTATAGTGTATGTAGAAACATTGTTTCATCAATACAGCCTCTCCTCACTTAACAACAGAATTCCGTTCCTAATACAACATCGGTAAACAAATTCATCGCTAAATGAGGAGCACACTATAATGGTAGTTGGTTTGTGTCAACCATCTTTGATATTATTTTAATGTCACCTTTGCACCATTTATAACATTTCTGGCATATTTTTAAATGTTTATACAATAGTGTACTGTATAGTGTAATAAACAGAATAGAGGAAATGAGCTCTAATATACATTATTTAGGTATGAATACTGGTCAGAGAACCCGTCGTACGTCCAAATTGTCGGTAAACGAGTATACGTTGCTAAGTGAGGAGAGGCTGTATTTCAGACAAACAAGAGCATATTACAACTTAAGGATATGGAAATTATCAAAAGCTGGCATCAACTTTGTTGCATGTGAAGTCTATTACAACAAAAATATATATAAATATTTGCATTACACACAGACTTTAGGTTTCGCAGAAGCATACTTCAAAGGAGTTAAAGAACTTAATTTCTTCTTAAAATATTGATAGCATTACATACTGTACTGTAATTAACATTTCAGTGAAAAATTCCATTACAATCATCTTGAAGGTGATGGAACTCTCCCAAAATGTTCATAATTAAGCAGTGCAAAAAATATTTTGAGTTGGTTGAAATGAAGTTTATCTTACATGAAATACTAGCATTATCACACAAATTTATGTATGATAGTATTATAAATATATACAGTACTCGGAATACAAAAAAAACAGAGATTATGTTAACATTTTAAAGTTCTTTATATCAATATTGTATTGTGCAAAAAATGTCAGCAATATACTGTATATGAATAAACTAAATTATGTGATTTATTCTTTAATGCAATAAAGGAAGGCTTAAGAAGTGATAGATTAAAAAAAACTCTCTGAGTACTAACCCAGAGATATAGTTGGACTGGAGTTACTGACTTGGGCTGGTGCCAGATATGTTACTGTTTGTTGTGGCTGGCTTACAGGCGTTAGTGTTGGTGCAACAACGGATGATTTAGAGGTTTCATCTGATAATGCTGGATGTTGGATGGATGCCAAAGCTTTTGAACCACCGTAGCTGGATGGAGTTATGGCATCATTATTTTGCCGGGTATTATTGCTCTTTGCACTTCCGTAAAAGTTTGAAGTAGCAACACTGTCGTAAAATGCTTCTAAACTATCACTGTCGATGGCATAGAGCGTTGCCTTGGTACAATTGGTGCTACTGTAAAGAGTTGCTTTATTAGAGTATGTAGAGTCACATGCACTGCTGGGTTTACTAAATAATGTTCCAGATTTGTTGTGTGCAGATCCATATGAAGTTGGCACGGTGGTATTTACAGTGCCTTGAACAGTCATGCTGTTAACATTAGCAGAACTGTAAACAGCTGCAGTGGTGGTAAATGTCACTGGAGGTAGATCTGTAGGTGAAAGGCGGCGCTTGGGCAGAGCCGTCACTCTTGACGATGGAGCGAGGGGTGGCACAGCTGTCTGCAGATGTCTCCTCAAAGTAGTGCCTCCATTTAATCTGAAATACAGCACAGTATAAACATGCAGTAAATTATGACTCGCAAAATCACAATAACAAGACCGCATACAAATCACAGAACGGGTGGGATTTCAACCCTTAGCAAGCATAAATAGGTAAAGGAGGCATGCCTATGTTTTAGGCTGAGGGACTGGCCACCTCCTACCAAGACTGACAGACTGATGACATCGAAACTACTTCTATGGTCTTCAGTTGTATGTTCACCTGCATTAGACTGAAGTCTGCCATGTAGCCAAAGTATTTCTGCAATAAAGATCTGCAAGTGTTGCAAATGTGTTTTATTCATCAGTTATGCCTATACTGCCTACTTGCTATATGATTTCATAGATGACATCAACTTGATACATAAACTGTAACTTACCCTCCTGCTACAGGCCTTCTCTCAACATCACCTCTTCTACCCAATTTTTCAATACATAGATTGTGGCACACACTGAATTACTATACATGAACAACAGACTGGAAGACTAAAGTACATAAATAATAGAATATGTACTACAGACATAATAGACTGGACCATTAAAGTACACACAATATAATGCTAAATGACATACCGTATATAAAAGAATGCATGAAACTCCCACATTTTAGAGAAGTCAAAAGAAACCATGATCAATTAAAATACTTAAAATCTCTATATAATGTTTTACCATTTTTGCATTTTAACATTTTTTGTGTGTGTGAATATAAAAATATGTACACATTTTATTTATCAAATAGATGAGTTAGCTGGTGAAAAACTTTAATTACAATAAATTGAAGCTACATTCCCCTTCCTCATTATAATTTGAATTATTTTTTGAACTTGATTCACTCATGAAGTGAGACTGTAATGTACTGAATTGTGAGAGGGTTCTGTAGCTCTCTGGCTGTACTTGTCTGTATTCCTCATCTCCCATTCCCCAGATACTGCACCACTAGAAAAAAAAATAATGCTTCCTGTGAATATATTATATTGGTTTCAGCCTTGTAGCCTGTCGTAACACCACCTGACCGACAGTGTTGTCATAGTCTCATCCTGCCACCCTGTAGGATGTTACCGGAAGGATACCTATCACAGGATGCTTAAACTAAGTTCAGACATCTTATTGTACTCAACAAGTGTTGCCCATATATACAGATATATATATCAATACTAGTACGTAGTCTTGGAGGCAGGGTCAGGAGCTGAGTCTTGACTCTCACAAATACAATTTAGTATTCACATTACCTTAGCGGCCAGACAATGCCATATTGGTTGCCTCTTCATCCAGGCTATTGCTGTTAGTGGCCATATGGACCTCAATGGTCTGTTACTTGGAAGAAAACAGTAGTCTAGTTTCTGCTGGGACACTTCTTTTTTCCGTCAGTGTTTCTGATATTTGCTGGTAGTAGGTTGAAGACTTCTTGGACCATGGGTGTTGATATGGTGTTCTCTTATGGTCCCTATGGCACTTCTGCTTTTATCACTGGGTTCATTTTACACTTTTTTTTTTTTACCATATCTCACCCCAGTTTTATTGGCAGTGTATGGACTGGGGTCCAGGCCCTCTAGTATCTTTTATGTTAACATTATCAGAAATTTATTTCATCCATTCTGGAGAGAACAAGTGAAGTGTTTTGAGACTTCCTCAGTAATTTAGATGTTTTACTTACCGTTCAAGTAATGAATGATCTTTGTCCCTTTTTCCAGCTCTGATAATTGTCTCTAATGTCTTAAAGTCATTAGGAGACAACAATATTCCAGAGGTGTAAGGTCAAGAGCTTTAAACAATGTCATTATTAGTGTGACTTCTCCTGTCTTGAAGGTTCTCATTATCCACCTTGTCACTGTTCGGCTCTGTGCTTCATTTGCCTTATTGTGTTCTCTAAAGTATAGATTATTTGACTTTATTATTGATGTCTTGTGTATGTTCCTTTTGTTTTGGGAGACAGCACCATACAGTTAGTTAGCATCTTGCACCTACAGTCAGCACCTCACAGCAACAGTCAGCATCTCACACCTACAGTCAGCATCTCACACGTACAGTCAGCATCTCACAGATACAGTCAGCATCTCACACGTACAGTCAGCACCTCACAGCAACAGTCAGCACCTCACACCTACAGTCAGCATCTCACAGATACAGTCAGCATCTCACAGATACAGTCAGCATCTCACACGTACAGTCAGCATCTCACACGTATAGTCAGCACCTCACACGTACAGTCAGCATCTCACACGTACAGTCAGCATCTCACACGTACAGTCAGCATCTCACACGTACAGTCAGCATCTCACACGTACAGTCAGCATCTCACACGTACAGTCAGCATCTCACACGTACAGTCAGCATCTCACACGTACAGTCAGCATCTCACACGTACAGTCAGCATCTCACACGTACAGTCAGCATCTCACACGTACAGTCAGCATCTCACAGATACAGTCAGCATCTCACACGTACAGTCAGCATCTCACACGTACAGTCAGCACCTCAGAGCCACAGTCACCTACCTGGTGTTAGGTATGCAACATGCAGCAGCAACAGCAGCAACATGCGTCTCTCACACACTCAGAACTATCACTGTCGCCGCCGTAAATAACGCAGGATTTCCCGAAGTTATGAGGGACCTCCATTACCAATTATCGTAGCGTGGCACTCTCACTAGTGGTTACTCGTTACTCAATACTTCAATCAGTTATTCACGGGTTGTTAATTACCATGGCGTGGTTGACAATTAGATAACACATGATTAAGAGGGGCTGGACTTGAGTGGGACTTGCATATGAGTTGACAGGGTTATCAAAGCTTATTATTCCTTGGGTAGCATTGAAAATGGGTTGGGAGGATATTTTGGTTAGTGGGTTTGAGAAGGACCTGCCTAGTATGGGCCAGAAGGCCTTCTGAAGTGTTCCTCCTTTCTTACGTTCTTGTTCTAGTCAGAAGCCATTACTGACTGATAGTGCAGAGTGACAGATGTACTCACCTATTTGTGGTTGCAGGGGTCGATTCATAGCTCCTGGCCCCGCCTCTTCACTGATTGCTACTAGGTCCTCTCTCTCCCTGCTTTATCAAACCTCGTCTTAAAACTATGTATGGTTCCTGCCTCCACTATGTCGCTTTCTAGGCTATTCCACTTCCTGACAACTCTATGACTGAAGAAATACTTCCTAACATCCCTTTGACTCATAGGAGTCTTCAACTTCCAATTGTGACCCCTTGTTTCTGTGTCCCCTCTCTGGAACATCTTGTCTCTGTCCACCTTATCTATTCCTCGCAGTATTTTATATGTCGTTATCATGTCTTCCCTAACCCTCCTGTCCTCTAGTGTCGTCAGGCCGATTTCCCTTCACCTTTCTTCGTAGGACAATTCCCTTAGCTCTGGGACTAGTCTTGTTGCAAACCTTTGCCCTTTCTCTAATTTCTTGACGTGCTTGACCAGGTGTGGGTTCCAAACTGGTGCTGCATACTCCAGTATGGGCCTGACGTATATGGTGTACAGAGTCTTGAATGATTCCTTAGTGAGGAAGGAGTGTTGAAACCTCGTAGCTTAGTTGTAACCCGTTGTGCTGATAATCGAATACACCCGGATTCAATCCCGGCCAAGGGAAGACTCACAGGCTGGTCCTCCCATCTTGCAGTTGTTAGGTTATCTTTACTTTGAGACATTTCGCCTACACAGTAGGCTTCTTCAGTCGAATACAGAGAAGGCAGCAGCAGCAGTAGAGATGTAAATACGATGTAATCGGTATTGTATACCTTTATCATCCACACATTCAGACACTGCAACACGACGGTATCTTGATAGACAACATCGATAACTTTTTTGTCTGACCACTAGTTACGAGTGAGAAGGGATGGATATGAGAGGGTCCTGCTCTCTCAATGATTATATTCTTTTTCTAGTGGGCCCCGCCTCTCCTGTCATCAAGATTATCTCCGCCTCACTTTTGACAGTTTAAAAGTCTCCATATTGTCGCTTCAGCTTCACACTGTTCCACATTATGGAGTAGAACTCTTCTCCAGGCTGAGGGACTGACCACCTTAAAACTGTCTTCGAGGGTGATGGACTGATTACATCGTCTTTACACCTCTACTGATTCTGCTACCTCTGTACTCGACTGAAGAAGCCTACTGTGTAGACGAAACGTTTCGGAATAAAAATACCTAACTTCTGCACATGTCTTATCCAATAAATGTCATATTTCTAACAGGTGGTGTTGGTATTTACTCTGGCAAATAAAAGGAAAATTTCCTGAGGTTGGTCATATAATCACCCGTCCCAGTGTTACCTGGAGTATACCTGGAGAGAGTTCCAGGGGTCAACGCCCCTGCGGCCCGGTCTGTGACCAGGCCTCATGTTGGATCAGAGCCTGATCAACCAGGCTGTTACTGCTGGCCGCACGCAGTCCAACGTACGAACCACAGCCTGGCTGGTCAGGTACCGACTTTAGGTGCCTGTCCAGTGCTTCTAGTCATGTGACAAGAGGTCTTTAGTACGTTACGTTTCAAGCCTATCTACTACAAGAGGAAGGCAGTGGACGTGGTGACCAAGACTGAGGCAAATAAGTGAACAGTGCTTAGCTAAACGCAATAAAATGTCTCACTATGAATTTAGAAGACAGGTTGGATATCAATAGATATCAACGACCCCAATAGAAATCAAGTGCCCAATGAAAATCAAGGAAACCGATGGAAATCAAGGACCCCACTGGAAATAAGTCACTCTGACGTTTTTGGGTTTTCCTTGGTAATTTACAATATGTAAAATAATTGTACTTGTGTTTACCTGTGCCTAAACAAACTTACGTTATTAAAAGCCTTAACGAGTGCTTATCGGTAAAGCGAGGTTTAAATTAGGGTATATACAAGAGAAGGGTATACTATTTTACAGCGAAATATGGCCTGGGATGTGCGATGTTACCATGGTTGTATAAGATTATAATGTACTTACGAGCTTCTCCTGGAGTCTCCCCCATCCTCCTTCCTCGCCGGGAAAGAAAACGGAGTTGCGGAAGATGGCGTTGAAGAATCTGAAGACAGTGACGATACTGACGAGGTTTTCGAAGCCAGGCTGGGTGTAGAGGGTGTAGATGGAGTAGAAGGCGTAGATGGAGTAGATGACGAGGAGAGCAGCGAGCCGTTCTTGATCTTCTCCTCGAGCCAGTTGAAGCCTTTGATCTCCTGGGCAAGTCGACGCCCTCGTTCTTCCTCATGAAGAACCTCCCGCCGCTGTTGTGCCTCCAGCAGCGCCAGCGATCTGCTCACACTGTCTGAAGGAAGGTTACACCCAGGGGTTAGTCACAGGCACACCAGGTCAACACGTGTGGCAGAGGGGAGGGATGCAACACCTAGTATACAATACCGACAAGATAAAGATACACATGTAAACTCCAGGTAGACGTTTTGTCATCCAGTGGCAAAACGTCTACAAAAAAAAAGATACCCAGACGTTGAACATGTGTCTGATTCTTCAACACCCGGTCAACTCAGCTCTAAAAGTACCAGGGATTCAAGACATGCCTCAGGCCACTAGAGAAATAATGCAAGAAATGGAAATACAACCTTCGTATTATCTCTGGATAGTTAATAACCCTAAATAATAATAATTTGGAACTTTGTTATTCTTGAGCACCTGTTCTGTCAGGTAATTCAACTTCACTCTCACACCAAGTTTATATTTAAGTGGCAGTATGATTATCAGCATCATAATAGTGGCAGTATGATTATCAGCATCATAATAGTGGCAGTATGATTATCAGCATCATAAGAATGGCAATATGATTATCAGCATCATAATAGTGGCAGTATGATTATCAGCATCATAATAGTGGCAGTATGATTATCAGCATCATAATAGTGGCAGTATGATTATCAGCATCATAAGAATGGCAATATGATTATCAGCATCATAATAGTGGCAGTATGATTATCAGCATCATAATAGTGGCAGTATGATTATCAGCATCATAATAGTGGCAGTATGATTATCAGCATCATAAGAATGGCAATATGATTATCAGCATCATAATAGTGGCAGTATGATTATCAGCATCATAATAGTGGCAGTATGATTATCAGCATCATAATAGTGGCAGTATGATTATCAGCATCATAAGAATGGCAATATGATTATCAGCATCATAAGAGTGGCAGTATGATTATCAGCATCATAAGAGTGGCAGTATGATTATCAGCATCATAATAGTGGCAGTATGATTATCAGCATCATAATAGTGGCAATATGATTATCAGCATCATAAGAGTGGCAGTATGATTATCAGCATCATAATAGTGGCAGTATGATTATCAACATCATAAGAGTGGCAGTATGATTATCAACATCATAATAGTGGCAGTATGATTATCAGCATCATAAGAGTCAGAAAAAGAGTCATGCTTACAAGTGAGGCTTGAAAGCATGACTAGCAGACAACCTGCTACACAATGTGAGAGTTACATCAGAAAAGCCTCGTTCTGCCAATGATTCCTTCCCGACAGCACGGAGCTCAGTCTACAAGGGTCGGCAATAATTCGTAAAGACATTCCCGAACCTAATGAAAAAGGTATAAGAATATCATTAGACTTTATAATATCTTTATATGCTAAACAAAAACAATTCAAATTCAATTCTTTCCTCGATAGGGAACCAATACAGCTCATACAAGCAGGGACTAGTGGGAAAACAACAATAATAATAATAATAATCTTTTTTCGCCATGATAATATTTGTGCAGAAATGGGTGACAGTTGTGCATGCAGAAAGCCCATAGTTATGCAGAGCATTTCAGGTTCAGTACAGACTGAAGTCTTTTTTAGTAAGTGATTAGGCAAGCCCACAAACAATTGCAAGAATCAATACTAAACAACCGTGTTTATAAAGACCAACAAATGACAATGAAGAATTTAGGTAGATATCCTGACCCCTCGCTGACCCCACAGGTTGTATGTGCACTAATAGGACCACAGCAACATTAAGAGGACCAGAATCAACACTAAGAGGACCAGAATCAACATTATGAGGACCATAATCACCTAAGAGAACCCAAGAACCTAATTCTGCAAGGTCCAGACTGCAACTAAATTATTCACACAAGAGAGGTGTGGAGGAATACGAATATGAAGGGGTCACAGGGTACACCCTTTATATTACATGGTTTATAGATAATTATGACATTACTGATGAGAGGACCACTATCAAAGCATGAAAATCGCCCATTAGTACTTCCCTTAGGCTTTCCTAACAATCAAAATCTCTGACTTAACCTCATTTAGTTTCAATTTTTTATCTGTCATCTATCAAGTGTCCGGTGCCCAAGACTGTTCAACTGCCTCCCAGCATACATTAGGGGGATTACTAACAGACCCCTGGCTGTCTTCAAGATGGCACTGGACAGGCACCTAAAGTCAGTACCTGACCAACCGGGCTGTGGTTCGTACGTCAGTTTGCGTAAGGCCGGCAGTAACAGCCTGGTTGATCAGACCCTGATCCACCATGAGGCCTGGTCTCAGACTGAGCCGCGGGGGCGTTGACCCCTGAAACCCTCTCCAGGTAAACTCCAGGAATCAAACGAAAACTAAGGCAGCTTTTTTCATCTACTTTTAGAACCCAGATATAGACTTATGCATCATCGACATAAAAATGATATTGAACCCCCAATGGAATCATTGGTCAAAAGAGAGGCATATATAGGCGTATCGAAAGAGGGGATGGGCAGTTAAATCAATATATTCAATTAAAGAGAGAAATAAAAAAGGGAATAAGAAATGCTAAAAGAGATTATGGGGATAAAGTGGCAAGGGATTCGAAGACTAACCCAAAAGGTTTATTTCAGGTATATAGAAGTAAGATTAGGGACAAGATTGGCCCACTTAAAAGTAACTTATTTCAGATCACTGACAGTGATAAGGAAGTCACAAAACTCCAGACCGACGCGTTAGCCACTCTGCTCGCGGGTTCTAACCCCACCCGTGGTATGGTTTAGTGATAAGGAAATGTGTGAAATTTTTAACTCTTATTTCCTCTCAGTTTTTACGCAGGAAAATATTAGCGAAATTCAAGAAATAATAAATTGTGTAGAACAGGACGTTAATAAACTACACACGACTAGGGTAACTAGTGACATGGTCCTCAGATAAATAGAGAAATTAAAACTGAACAAATCCCCAGGCCCTGATGAACTGTTTGCAAGGGTTTTAAAGGAATGTAACGAGGCGCTTAGTAAACCTTTGGCTAGTGTTTTCAACATACGTATTAATACAAACTGGCATAGTGCCAGATAAGTGGAAAATGACAAATGTAATACCTATTTACAAAGCAAGAGACAGGTCCTTAGCTTCGAATTATAAACCAATAAGCCTTACCTCTATAGTGGGAAATTTTATGGAATCAATAATTGCCGAGGAAATTCGTAGCAATTCCAAAAATCTTGAAAGACATAAATTGATTAATGAATCTCAGCACGGTTTTAAAAAGGGGCGTTCCTGCCTTACGAATTTACTAACTTTTTTCACCAAGGTAGATCATGGTAATGAATATGATATTGTGTATGTGGACTTCAGTAAGGCTTTTGATAGAGTTCCACATCAGAGGCTATTGAGGAAAATTAAGGCACACGGAATAGGAAAAAAAATTTCCTGGGTAGAGGCGATGTTGACAGGCAGCAAAGAGTTTGCATCAATGGGAAGAAATCAGAGTGGGGGCGCGTCATGAATGGTGTTCCACATGGGTCAGTGTTGGGCCCTTTGTTGTTCACAATTTATATAAACAACACTGATGAGAAAATAAATAGAGACATAAGGAAATTTGCTGATGATACCAAAATAGGTCGCCTAATTCATTCTGACGAGGACATTAGAGCACTCCAGGATGATTTGAATAGATTGATGCAGTGGTCGAAGAAGTGACAGATGCAGTTTAATATAGACAAATGCAAAGTTCTAAACATTGGACAGGAAAATAACCATGCCACATATAAACTAAATAATGTAGATCTTAATATTACTGATTGCAAAAAGGATTTAGGAGTTCTGGTTAGCAGTAATCTAAAACCAAGACAGCAGTGCATAAGTGTTCGCAATAAAGCGAACAGAATCCTTGGCTTCATATCAAGAAGCATAAATAATAGGAGTCCTCAGGTTGTTCTTCAACTCTGTATATCCTTGGTTAGGCCTCATCTAGATTATGCTGCACAGTTCTGGTCACCGTATTACAGAATGGATACAAATGCACTGAAAACGTACTGGGAGGTTTGGAAGTGCTACTATCGCAAACCAGACTGATGGTACGATAATAGAGGTGTATAAGAAATAGCAACTACGCTTCCACATTATAAACTGAGCTGTTTGCCAGGTTTGATCTCGATTTCAAACAGTCTGATTGTTTCTGACTACCTATTTTAATTATCTGTTGTAAATAGCTTGAGATCTGAAGGCAATATGCTGATGTGTGAAGCCAGACTCAGATATACACAATTTTTGAAAAGGGGATTAAACTACACGAGGATCATTAAGATGGCATGTCACCTGTACATCACCAGTCAAGGATACTTTGATACCTAAAATAAGACTGTGGTAAACTCAAGTGTGTATACACTAATACACTCATGCTAACACCTCGGGTAGCTTTTAAATAAGTCAGACAAATTTACGAGAAGGTAGAACCTAACTAGCATGGGGCAATAGTCCTACTTCCTCACCAGACGAGCCTAGCCCCTAGCCGGGCTCGGGCGTAATAAGACTCTCGAAACTCATCAAAGGTAAGATATATCGTTCAGGTGTGACTTAACGGTCCAGGACAAAGTGAAACGTGTAATTTACACTTGAAAGATAATGTTAGTTAGGAAACAAGACAAGTGTTTCCTGACGCGGGTCTTAGTCATTTGATTACCCGCAGCTGTTGCTTTTGGTCATCTGACCGAGGCCTTCCACTGGCTTACCAGTCCACTACTTTAAAAATTATGGTTATAATTATAACCATTAGGAATTGTATCGCTGCACTTGAAAGTCTGGGTTTATGGAGAGAAATAACCCATATGCTAGGCTAGGCTACCAAGCCTACTGCAATACTATTACGCTTTTATTAATTTCATGCTGAGTCTTGTATATTTTTGCTTCAATTCCAAAATTGTGTTAATTATTCACGAGTACCACTTGGTAACAGCCTTTTTATAATTATCTTTAACCTTTTTTTATAATTACCTCCTGTATAATTACATTCCAGTCCTGTTTTGTCACCTTATGATTCTATCTAATTACCTTCTGGATACCTTTTTAATACCTTCTGAGTTTCATGCTAATGACTACTGTTGAAAGTTCTGTTTACCGTTGATACTGTTGGTCATAAACATTAATTATTGTGACTACGCAAAGGATTAGCTCACATGGTTTAAAATTTAGCTTATACGAAGCAAGATATTTGGCTCAGAAGCTATAGCGGTTTATAAAATGCCAAGATTTAGCTAATTCTAAGCAATTAAGCTTTCACTAGGAGGTTGGACAGGCAGATACGACACAGGACAGGTGGATCAGCACACAGCTGGTGTTATGACTACCCCACAGGCTGGGTGGATCAGCACACAGCTGGTGTTATGACTACCCCACAGGCTGGGTGGATCAGCACACAGCTGGTGTTATGACTACCCCACAGGCTTGGTGGATCAGCACACAGCTGGTGTTATGACTACCCCACAGGCTGGGTGGATCAGCACACAGCTGGTGTTATGACTACACCACAGGCTGGGTGGATCAGCACACAGCTGGTGTTATGACTACCCCACAGGCTGGGTGGATCAGCACACAGCTGGTGTTATGACTACCCCCACAGGCTTGGTGGATCAGCACACAGCTGGTGTTATGACTACCCCACAGGCTGGGTGGATCAGCCCTGGTTATGACTACCACAGGCTGGTGATCAGCCATGGTTAGACTACCCCACAGGCTGGGTGGATCAACACACAGCTGGTGTTATGACTACAACACAGGCTGGGTGGATCAACACAGCTGGTGTTATGACTACCCCACAGGCTGGGTGGATCAACACAGCTGGTGTTATGACTACCCCACAGGCTGGGTGGATCAACACAGCTGGTGTTATGACTACCCCACAGGCTGGGTGGATCAACACACAGCTGGTTATGACTGCACAGGCTGGGTGGATCAGCACACAGCTGGTGTTATGACTACCCCACAGGCTTGGTGGATCAGCACACAGCTGGTTATGACTGCACAGGCTGGGTGGATCAACACACAGCTGGTGTTATGACTACCCCACAGGCTGGGTGGATCAACACACAGCTGGTGTTATGACTACCCCACAGGCTGGGTGGGTCAGCACACAGCTGGTTATGACTACCCCACAGGCTGGGTGGATCAACACACAGCTGGTTATGACTACACCACAGGCTGGGTGGATCAACACACAGCTGGTTATGACTACCCCACAGGCTGGGTGGATCAACACACAGCTGGTTATGACTACCCCACAGGCTGGGTGGATCAACACACAGCTGGTTATGACTACCCCACAGGCTGGGTGGATCAACACACAGCTGGTTATGACTACACCACAGGCTGGGTGGATCAACACACAGCTGGTTATGACTACCCCACAGGCTGGGTGGATCAACACACAGCTGGTTATGACTACACCACAGGCTGGGTGGATCAACACACAGCTGGTTATGACTACCCACAGGCTGGGTGGATCAACACACAGCTGGTTATGACTACCCCACAGGCTGGGTGGATCAACACACAGCTGGTTATGACTACACCACAGGCTGGGTGGATCAACACACAGCTGGTTATGACTACACCACAGGCTGGGTGGATCAACACACAGCTGGTTATGACTACACCACAGGCTGGGTGGATCAACACACAGCTGGTTATGACTACACCGCAGACAAGCTGATACATACACATGATCTAGATACTCTATATTACTGTTACTATTATTACTGCCGCCACACAGACAATATCAAGCATGCCACACCAGCCTCGTCACACACGCCCAGGCCAGGAGCTGTGTATCTACCCCTGCAACCACAGATACTTGAACACACACTCATCACCAGCAAGCATGCTGCATCAGCGTCGTGACCTTGCAAGAACAGACATCGTCTTATCTACAAGGCGCTACCAACAAGCCAACAACAATAATGGCAGTGTATATACCTCTACCTTGGTAACGTGACTCACTCTCCGAATCTGCAAATATCATGGCATGAATGAGAGAAGCAGGGATCATATATGTAATCACACGAAAAAAAATATATATATAGTAAGCAGTCATCAATCGGGTATCAGAGATAATCAACCAGAAGTGACAAATATCATGGCATGAACGAGAAGTATGGATCATATATGTCATCACATGAAAATATATGCAAAACAACATAACGGGGAGTTGAATAATAGCTCTAGGCCTTTTGTGTTACCATCAACATATTATCAGGAGCTTGCAAATGATAAGAAATCTCAGTAGATTCGCTCTGAGACGCTTAGCAAGCGTCTCTCTGAGCGAATCTGCTGAGATTTCTTACTTATTTATGTAACTTTCCAAGCTCTTGATGATGTGATGATTGCAACACGAATGGCCTAGAGCTATTATTCAACTCCCCCTGTAGTTGTTTAGCATCTTTTGTCGCTTGTTCACGACTGTTCACGATTCTTGCATAATGAAAAAATTATATATAGTAAGCAGTCATGGGTCGTGTATTAAGAGATAATCAACCAGAACTAACAACAAAAAACACTTAAAAATTCCAACAGAAATCTGTAAGCACTCACTTCAGCCTTGAAGGGCGTAATAATAATACATTTATATACAAAATTATGCTAATCAAAACACAAGGGTCATAATTGCAAACTGAGAAAAAAAGGTAGGTAAAGTCGAGAGGTATTTTTAAAATAATCACACCAGTGGAACACTAAAAAGAGTAGATGGTGGGTACTACAACCACTGGAAATTTGAAAAAAAAAAAAAAATAATTACTGAAGAGTGGACATTAAGAGCATGGCTCTGCTTCTGTACCTACATAACTAAGTGCTAAACCCAGAGGGGAATTCTGTAACTACAGATAGGTACAGGCGGGCCCCCGCTTATACGGCAGGTTAGGTTCTGGGCTACTGCTGTAAAGTGAAAATCGCTGTAAAGTGTATATAAAAGCCTGATAACATGTTTACACTATCATATATTAAGAAAGCAATATAGCTAGGCCTAAAAAATGCATATACAGTACATGCATTATTTAAAAAAAATTGTCGTTAGCTTATAGTGAGTGGTGAATATATTTATTGTAGGAAGTCTGAATAAATGAAGAATGGATATAAATTGTATTAGTGAAATGCCGTAAAGTGAAGCCTCGTAAAGCGGGGCCCTCCTGTAATTTACAATGAATTCATTGTATTTACACATGATGTTGAAGCGAGTCATGAGGATAGTGTTGATGTGCAGTGTATACACTGGTAGTGATGATGATAGTGTTGATGTGCAGTGTATACACTGGTAGTGATGATGATAGTGTTGATGTGCAGTGTATACACTGGTAGTGATGATGATAGTGTTGATGTGCAGTGTATACACTGGTAGTGATGATGATAGTGTTGATGTGAAGTGTATACACTGGTAGTGATGATGATAGTGTTGATGTGCAGTGTATACACTGGTAGTGATGATGATAGTGTTGATGTGAAGTGTATACACTGGTAGTGATGATGATAGTGTTGATGTGAAGTGTATACACTGGTAGTGATGATGATAGTGTTGATGTGCAGTGTATACACTGGTAGTGATGATGATAGTGTTGATGTGCAGTGTATACACTGGTAGTGATGAGGTTAGTGTTGATGTGCAGTGTATACACTGGTAGTGATGAGGATAGTGTTGATGTGAAGTGTATACACTGGTAGTGATGATGATAGTGTTGATGTGCAGTGTATACACTGGTAGTGATGATGATAGTGTTGATGTGAAGTGTATACACTGGTAGTGATGATGATAGTGTTGATGTGCAGTGTATACACTGGTAGTGATGATGATAGTGTTGATGTGCAGTGTATACACTGGTAGTGATGAGGATAGTGTTGATGTGAAGTGTATACACTGGTAGTGATGATGATAGTGTTGATGTGCAGTGTATACACTGGTAGTGATGAGGATAGTGTTGATGTGAAGTGTATACACTGGTAGTGATGATGATAGTGTTGATGTGAAGTGTATACACTGGTAGTGATGATGATAGTGTTGATGTGCAGTGTATACACTGGTAGTGATGAGGTTAGTGTTGATGTGAAGTGTATACACTGGTAGTGATGATGATAGTGTTGATGTGAAGTGTATACACTGGTAGTGATGAGGATAGTGTTGATGTGCAGTGTATACACTGGTAGTGATGATGATAGTGTTGATGTGCAGTGTATACACTGGTAGTGATGATGATAGTGTTGATGTGCAGTGTATACACTGGTAGTGATGAGGTTAGTGTTGATGTGCAGTGTATACACTGGTAGTGATGATGATAGTGTTGATGTGAAGTGTATACACTGGTAGTGATGAGGTTAGTGTTGATGTGAAGTGTATACACTGGTAGTGATGATGATAGTGTTGATGTGCAGTGTATACACTGGTAATGATGATGATAGTGTTGATGTGCAGTGTATACACTGGTAGTGATGAGGTTAGTGTTGATGTGCAGTGTATACACTGGTAGTGATGAGGATAGTGTTGATGTGAAGTGTATACACTGGTAGTGATGATGATAGTGTTGATGTGCAGTGTATACACTGGTAGTGATGATGATAGTGTTGATGTGCAGTGTATACACTGGTAGTGATGATGATAGTGTTGATGTGAAGTGTATACACTGGTAGTGATGATGATAGTGTTGATGTGAAGTGTATACACTGGTAGTGATGAGGATAGTGTTGATGTGCAGTGTATACACTGGTAGTGATGAGGATAGTGTTGATGTGAAGTGTATACACTGGTAGTGATGATGATAGTGTTGATGTGCAGTGTATACACTGGTAGTGATGATGATAGTGTTGATGTGAAGTGTATACACTGGTAGTGATGATGATAGTGTTGATGTGAAGTGTATACACTGGTAGTGATGAGGATAGTGTTGATGTGCAGTGTATACACTGGTAGTGATGATGATAGTGTTGATGTGAAGTGTATACACTGGTAGTGATGATGATAGTGTTGATGTGAAGTGTATACACTGGTAGTGATGAGGATAGTGTTGATGTGCAGTGTATACACTGGTAGTGATGATGATAGTGTTGATGTGAAGTGTATACACTGGTAGTGATGATGATAGTGTTGATGTGAAGTGTATACACTGGTAGTGATGATGATAGTGTTGATGTGCAGTGTATACACTGGTAGTGATGAGGTTAGTGTTGATGTGCAGTGTATACACTGGTAGTGATGATGATAGTTTTGATGTGCAGTGTATACACTGGTAGTGATGATGATAGTGTTGATGTGCAGTGTATACACTGGTAGTGATGAGGTTAGTGTTGATGTGCAGTGTATACACTGGTAGTGATGATGATAGTGTTGATGTGCAGTGTATACACTGGTAGTGATGATGATAGTGTTGATGTGCAGTGTATACACTGGTAGTGATGAGGTTAGTGTTGATGTGCAGTGTATACACTGGTAGTGATGAGGTTAGTGTTGATGTGCAGTGTATACACTGGTAGTGATGATGATAGTGTTGATGTGCAGTGTATACACTGGTAGTGATGAGGTTAGTGTTGATGTGAAGTGTATACACTGGTAGTGATGAGGATAGTGTTGATGTGAAGTGTATACACTGGTAGTGATGAGGTTAGTGTTGATGTGCAGTGTATACACTGGTAGTGATGATGATAGTGTTGATGTGCAGTGTATACACTGGTAGTGATGAGGTTAGTGTTGATGTGCAGTGTATACACTGGTAGTGATGATGATAGTGTTGATGTGCAGTGTATACACTGGTAGTGATGAGGTTAGTGTTGATGTGCAGTGTATACACTGGTAGTGATGAGGTTAGTGTTGATGTGCAGTGTATACACTGGTAGTGATGATGATAGTGTTGATGTGCTGGTGCGCATGTGAAATTTGAAGGAGCTACTGAGTGAAGGATAATGAAAGCTGAAGTACTGACTGAAGGAAAATGAAAGCCGAAATAATGGAAGAAAATGAAAGGTGAAGTACGGAATGAACTAAAACTGCTCACCTGAGCCATTCTTCCTCTTATCTCTTCTCGATTTCTTCTTCCTTTCTTTCTCCTCTTTGTTGGGTGGTTCTTGTTTCTTGTTATCCTCCTTGGAAGACGAACTATCTTCTCTGGAATCTTTCCCGTCAGTGACCTGAGAAAGGGACCCATCACTGGAGTCTTCCTGTGATTCACTTTTAGAGTTCTGTTTGCAAGATGTCTTCCTCTGAATCTTCCTCTTCTTTGGCCCTTTTTTGCTTTCAGGGTTTTGAGGGGCAGAGGTGCATGATTTCGACTGACTGTTCCTCTCCGGCAAACAGTCAGGAACTATCTCTTGCGTATTATTTTTCTCTTCGAAGATTTCGGGAGCATTTAAACTTGCTCCTGAAGTGGCCTCCGCGATGGTTCCTGAGCTGCTGGTAGAAGTTGAGACGCTACTGGCATAGAGTTGATTCTCACCGGTGCTGAGAGCTCTTTCGTGAGAGAGATGCTTCGCGATCTCACTCGTGCTGAGGGTCCCTTCCTTTAATTGGTTCTTTTCCGTGTCTGTGATGACTGACCACGATCTCCTTGGGTCTTGAGGGTCGAGTGAAGATTCTCTCTCACTTGGCGAGTC
The DNA here is from genome assembly GCA_009830355.1 of Cherax destructor. Classification (NCBI taxonomy): domain Eukaryota; kingdom Metazoa; phylum Arthropoda; class Malacostraca; order Decapoda; family Parastacidae; genus Cherax; species Cherax destructor. The sequence continues at coordinate 18,587 of WNWK01011685.1, read as the reverse complement.
CTTAGATAATTCTGAATCGCTTCGTTTACGCATTTTCTTGGGTCGGTAATACTGGTTGTCATCTTGGGAGTCTAGACTTCTAGTTCTGTCTGCATGTTTTGAAAGTCTTTGAGACTCCTTTGAGTTACCTGGAAGGTCCTCGGACGAAGGAGAGATGCTAAACGTAGTTTGATATTCACAAGACGGATCTTTCTCACCTCCACTTCCTATCTTATTATCTGGAGTTTCACAAGTATCCCCACTAACACTCGCTAAATTCTCAGTGTTTTTATCGTCCCTAGCACCATGAGATAAGGTAGCGGTACTGGCAAAATGAGGTGAGGTATTGGCACTGGGTTCCTGGCTAGTGCTACCATCAACATCCTCATAAGGTGCAGTCTGGGACGGACTGCCGTCGATCACTTCTGCCTCCATCCTTGTGTCTCTACTGCCAGAACACTTGAGCGATCTTTTATCAGTGGATTCTTTATTCATGGAAAATGATGAGTTTTGCTGTGCTTCTTCAGTTTTCATATTCTTCAGGTCCTGTGTTAAGTCCTTGATTTTATGATCAGATTGCTGTAATCTAACTGGATTAGACAGAAGCCGTTTCTGTTTTTCATTATATTCTTTCACAAGGAGTTCTGCCCTTTCTTCAACAAGGCGGTCAACAGAGTTTATTGTTTCACCTAACGTTGCCTCATAACACTGTCTCCCTTGGCCAATGCTCTCAGCAGCATAAGAGTCTCCTTTTTGTAGTCTGTTTACATTATGCGATGGTGTGTCTACTTGTGAGAAATGAGCATCACGATCAGGTTCACAAGCTTTCAGAGTCTCTGAGTTGTCTAAATTACCGAGGATCGGTTCTAAACTTGGCACCTCACAAGTGGGAACTTGTACCGGATCGTCATTGCCAAAACTAACCCACAAAGAAGTATCCGAATTCCGATTTGACTCAATGTTCTTAACCAGTATATTCGGTCGGCCTCTTACGGAAGATTCTCGAGCATTCGTATTGGTATTGTTCCCCATCGGAATGAAAGATTCCTCACAAATATTTTGTGAATCGGGACGATTGCCTGATGAGGTATGAATTGCGGCTGTGTTTTCTAGTGAAGTTCCCTCGGAGAAATTTAAAGCAGTGCTAGGAACGTCCTGTTCCTCTGCTGATGAACCTGTCAATAGTTTATTTTCCACAGGTGTTGTCTCCACATGAAAACTACTAACGTCCTGCTCCACAAATGGTGATGTCTGGTCTTGAATCCCGAGAGGTTCAGAGCTCTCAGGAACCGTGAGAGGCTCTAGACTTTTAACAGCCTGGAGATGATTCACATCTTCAGGAGCTGAGGGAGAATCTAACTCTTCAGAAGCTGGAAAAGGCTCTTGATTTTCAGAAACAGTGAGAGATTCTGGATCTTCAGGAGCTGAGAGAGGCTCTAAACCTTCTGGAACAGGTAAAGAGTATAGACTGTTGTTAGCCAGGCGAGGCTCCAAATCTTCAGGAGCAGAGACAGGCTCTAAATCTCCAAGAGACAGAGGTGGCTTTAGATCTTCCAGACCCGGGAGAGGATCTACATCTCCAGGCACTGGAAGATGTTTTAGATTTTCAGGAGTCGGGAGTGGATCAAGCTCTCCAAGAGCCGAGTAAGGCTCTAGAGCTTCAAGAGCCGAGTTAGACTCTAGAGCTTCTAGAGCCGAGTCAGACTCCAGAGCTTCAGAAACTGAGTTAGACTCCAAAGCTTCATGATCTGAGTTAGGCTTTAAAGCTTCAGAAACTGGAAGAGGAAGTTTTACATCTGAAGTCGGAAGAGGTTTTACATCTGAAGTCGGAAGAGGTTTTACATCTGAAGTCGGAAGAGGTTTTACATCTGAAGTCGGAAGAGGTTTTACATCTGAAGTCGGAAGAGGCTTCAGATTTCCAGGAACAAAAACAGGCTTCAGATCTTCAAGGACAGGGAGAGGCTCTAGATCTGGCAGTGAATCTGAAAAGGAGTCATCGAGCGATTCTGAAGTAGAGTTACATTTAATTTTTCTACAAACTCCCTCAACTTTAAAACTAAAGGTGTATGCCTCCCTCACAACAGGTGAGGGAGGCAGGTCTGTCTCAGAGAGTGAAGAAGATAATTCTTTTACAGAGGGTGATGAGGCAGATAGCTCCCTCTCTGAGGCAGAGGGAGACAACACCTTCACAGAGGGTGAGGCAGACAGCCCCCTTTCTGAGGGAGAGAGACACAGCTCTGTCTCAGATGAATGGGTAGGGAGCTCTTTATCAGAATGTAAGGGAGGGAGCTCCCTTTCAGGTGAAGGGGGTTCTATTTTAAGCGTGATAGGCAGGTCGTCATCACTACGCTCAGGAGAGTCACCCAGCCTGGGAAAAGCCACGGGAAGGTTGTGAGTTACAACTGTTTGTTCGGGTTGTTCTTGGTCGTGTCCAGTCAGCCCTTTACACTTGTCACTCACGCCACACGAGTCATTGCTGTCTTCACCAAATAATTCAAGGTGCCGTTTGTGTTTATTTCCCTTGAGACCTTTTCTCGTTTTCCCTTTATCTCTCAATTTCTGTTTTTTATCTTTTTTTGATTTGTGCTTCTTGTTACTAATGTTTACATCCGAAAAGCTTTGGTCCTCGCTGCTTAACCTATTTGAGCAAGAGTACTCCTTTTTGGGTCCGTTTCCTCTTAGCGTTAACACTATCTTTGGAATACCGTTTTCTTTATTACAGTCTTTTTTTTCTGTAACCAGAGGTAACTGAGTGTCTGTTTTATGTCTTAACCTGAACTTTAACTTCATAGGTCCTTTGCTTGAGTCAGTTTGATCACTGACACACTCACAGTAATTCATTAATTCATGTCCAGGCTCACCTGCCTTATGAGTAACTTCCTCCTCACCTCCCTTACTGTACTCAAGAGCTAAGACCTGAGTGGATCCTGATGGGCTGACGTGAGCATCTACTGGCTGTTCAATATGAGTATCCATTTGGGTATCACTGCTAGTATTTATCGATAGGTTACCAAGAGTGGCCGTTGAACACTTCACTTCACTGTCTGTCGAAAAATCGATTACACCATCTACTGATGGCTTGTCTCGACAGCCTTCCGTCAGTTTCGTTAATGACGGCTCTACCTGAGAGTTAAGAGAATCTTCGAACCCAGACCTCAAGGTCACAGAACTTGTGCTTGCTTTATTGAGTTGAACCTCGCCTCGGGGCAAGTCTCTGAATGGAAGGGATGAAGTTGACGGGAAGACTGCCGAAGGCGTCGGCGAAGATGACTCGACAGGGGGAGAACAGGGAGAGGGTAAGGAAGAAGGATGACTCCTTGGGGAGTGTGGGGAGGAATTAGGTACCAGTGAGGAGGCTACCGAACAAGGAGTATATGTTTTTTGCTCAGAACCCAACGGACAGGGAGGTGGTGGGGATGTAGGTGGGGAAGGAGGAGAATCAACATGCGAGTAGATTGGGAAAGATAGTGGGGGAGTCAGGGGATGTACCTGGGGCAAAGAAGAGAGGAAGGCAGTAGGTGACGAAGAAGCGAGGGAAAGCATAGGTGACAGAACGGTTGACATGTGGGTGTTAGGGGAAACAAAAGCTGATAAGTCTGAGGTAGGTGGGGAGTGTTGGAGTGTTGTTGTAGAGGGTTGTGTGCTTGCTGGGTTAGGTTGTGTGGTAGTTAGGGAGGTTGTCAAAGCTGTTAATGTTGATGGGAAAGTTCGTGTGACTTCTGGAGAATGTGGTGCACTGGACGAGCAAAGGGCGTATGGTTGTGTTGGTGTGAGAGTAGTGGTAGTGGTGGGGGCAATGTGGTGCCGCACAGGTGGGGTAGCAGGTGAGAGAGGTGGGGAGGGTGGGGAGTGTGCTCGCTTGGAGGAGTAACATATAGACTGTGAGGACAGATCTGAGCATTGAGTGACTGGGGAAGGTGTGGGTGAGGACCCACAAAGGTCTGAAGAGTGGGTAACTTGTGGAAGTGTGGGAGAAGACCTGGAAGAAGGATGCGAGTCACATATAGTCCCCGTGTTACCAACATTGCCCTCCTGACTAGGAACTCTCGTCAAGTCCAAGTCTTGTCCCGAGAAGCCACTGTGAATTCGTTTATCTAAGGAAGCGTCTTGATCACTGACAACCTCTCTCTCGTTTTCTCTCACACGCAAACACGCTGTCACTGACTCACTTAGAGTAGCTGTACTGACACTGTGTTCACTGTTCACTACACTCGCTGACAGGGAGCTGTCATCCCCGTTGTTGTACGCCTCCCTGTTGTAATCCCCGCTGCTGCTGGTGTTGTCGTTTTGGCCTCCTTCACCGTACTCTACATAGCGAGCCATAGAAGGGTTCACCTGCCTTTCATTAATAGTTTCATCATAGACACTTTTGTAGTCGTCTGGCGATGTATCACTGGATGGACTATGAACAGGCAGGAGGCGAATTGTACCATAAGCCCGGAGACTCCTTACATCCCCCTGTAGCAGACCATCCTCCAGGCGGTGAAGAAGGACCACTGGTTGTTCCAGAGGACCTTGTGGAGAGGTAGGAGCCGCAGGGATGAGAGAGCGTACGGCGTTGGGGCCACAGAGAGAGCAGGGGCGTGGGCGGCGGGACAGAGGGCGTGGTTGTGGGTGGTGGACAGTACCAGTGGGTTTTGGGGAACTGTTGAAGCTACGAACACTGATAGCACTGAGCCGTGAGTACACCTCATCACATGAGGCCTGGACACCGCTACCGTACGTGTCCGTGGTTATAGTGGAGGTGGTGACGGCAGCGGCCAGGACAGGAGAGACAGTGAGGGTGGATGAGGTGTTATTGAGAGCGTGTTGCTGTGGCGCTGCCATGACCGGCCCCCCACCCACTCATGACGACCCACCGCCACACCTGTGCCTCCACACAACACCTGTGACACACCTGCGCCACCTTCCGCTCACCACACAGCCTCCAACGTGGCCCACCACGCAGATATAAGTCCAACACACGCGGCTGCAGCCCCTCACTCCTGAAAGAGAACCTGGGTGTTACACATGTGAGTGCCACCTTGCCTAGGCTACACCTGCTCACTACCTACCACAACACTGTTACTGCTGCTGCTGCCGTGTTAACCCTTAACTGTTCCTCTTAATGACAACACACTATCACAACACACTGCAATATAACACACTGCAATATAACACACTGCAATATAACAAACTGCAATATAACACACTATCACAACACATTGCAATATAACACACTATCACAACACACTGCAATATAACACACTATCACAACACACTGCAATATAACACACCATCACAACACACTGCAATATAACACACTATCACAACACACTACACCATAACGCCCCCTCACAATACATACCATCACAATACACTACACCACAACATCCACTACACTAACTAACAACACAATACCACAACATCCACTACACAACACAATACCACAACACACTACACAACACAATACCACAACACACTACACAACACAATACCACAACTTCCACTACACAACACAATACCACAACACACTACACAACACAATACCACAACTTCCACTACACAACACAATACCACAACACTACACAACACAATACCACAACACACACTACACAACACAATACCACAACACACCTCACAACAAAATACAACACCACAATACACTATACACAACATATACCACACAACACAACACAATACCACAACACACTACACAACATATACCACAACACACAACACAACACAATACCACAACACACCTCACCACAAAATACAACACCACAATACACTATACACAACATATACCACAACACACAACACAACACAATACCACAACACACTACACAACACAATACCACAACACACTACACAACACAATACCACAACACACAACACAACACAATACCACAACACACACTACACAACACAATACCACAACACACTACACAACACAATACCACAACACAACACAACACAATACCACAACACACTACACAACACAATACCACAACACACTACACAACACAATACCACAACACACTACACAACACAATACCACAACACTACACAACACAATACCACAACACACACTACACAACACAATACCACAACACACTACACAACACAATACCACAACACACTACACAACACAATACCACAACACACAACACAACACAATACCACAACACACAACACAACACAATACCACAACACACTACACAACACAATACCACAACACACTACACAACACAATACCACAACACAACACAACACAATACCCAACACACACACAACACAATACCACAACACACTAACAACACAATACCACAACACACTACACAACACAAACACAACAACACACAACACAATACCACAACACACAACACAACACAATACCACAACACACTACACAACACAATACCACAACACACTACACAACACAATACCACAACACAACACAACACAATACCACAACACACACTACACAACACAATACCACAACACACTACACAACACAATACCACAACACACTACACAACACAATACCACAACACTACACAACACAATACCACAACACTACACAACACAATACCACAACACACTACACAACACAATACCACAACACACTAACACAAACACAATACCACAACACACTACACAACACAATACCACAACACATACACAACACAATACCACAACACACTACACAACACAATACCACAACACTACACAACACATACCACAACACACACAACACAATACCACAACACACACAAACACAATACACACAACACACTACACAACACAATACCACAACACATACACAACACAATCACTCACAATACCAACACAATCCACCACTACACAACACAATACCACAACACACTACACAACACAATACCACAACACTACACAACACAATACCACAACACTACACAACACAATACCACAACACACTACACAACACAATACCACAACACTACACAACACAATACCACAACACAATACACAACAACACTACACAACACAATACCACAACACACCTCACAACAAAATACAACACCACAATACACTATACACAACATATACCACAAACATTATTACAACTGAACACAAAATATTGAATAATTTAAACAGAATGAAACACAACGAGATATTATAGAGAATTTTAATGTTTTAGAACATTTTAAGGTGTGTTTATGCTAGGACATTCTAGGTCCTAGGATAAACACACCTTGATGCCACAGCCCCTGATCAGCCGGGCTGTGGTGCTCACCGTGGATTTTGTGCGACTAGCACTAACAGCCTGGTTGATCAGACCACCCACTAATAATATAATAATAATAATCTTTATTTCTACAAGTAATGTCATGATACAAGGTATATAGACCACAGCTGACATCAGTGATATACTACTGTATAGAAATGCTCTGCATTTCCCGCAAATTAGGTTAGTTTTGTCCCCAGGATGCCACCCACACCAGTCGATTAACACCCAGGAACCTACTTACTGTTAGGTGAACATTGACAGCAGGTGTAAGGTGACTAGCACCCAGGTACCTATTTTACTGCTAGGTGAACAGGGTCAGGAGGTGTCTTAAGGAAAGACGTCCTAATGTTTCCACCGGTACCGGGGATCGAACCACGGACACTCAGTGTATGAACTGAGTGCGCTGCCAACCCAGCTACGGGACACTGGAAGACTGGTCTGGAACCGGGCTGGTGTCAAACACACATTGACAAGATACATAATCTTAAACTGTATATAACTTTTGTAAGATTGGTTGTGAGGATACATAGCATTCGTGAGCTAAGGTGGGAGGATACATAGCATTCGTGAGCTAAGGTGGGAGGATACATAGCATTCGTGAGCTAGGAGTGAGAGGATACATAGCATTCGTGAGCTAGTAGTGAGAGGATACATAGCATTCGTGAGCTAGTAGTGAGAGGATACATAGCATTCGTGAGCTAAGGTGGGAGGATACATAGCATTCGTGAGCTAGTAGTGAGAGGATACATAGCATTCGTGAGCTAAGGTGGGAGGATACATAGCATTCGTGAGCTAGTAGTGAGAGGATACATAGCATTCGTGAGCTAAGGTGGGAGGATACATAACATTCGTGAGCTAGGAGTGAGAGGATACATAGCATTCGTGAGCTAGTAGTGAGAGGATACATAGCATTCGTGAGCTAGTAGTGAGAGGATACATAGCATTCGTGAGCTAAGGTGGTAGGATACATAGCATTCGTGAGCTAGTAGTGAGAGGATACATAGCATTCGTGAGCTAAAGTGGGAGGATACATAGCATTCGTGAGCTAGTAGTGAGAGGATACATAGCATTCGTGAGCTAGGAGTGAGAGGATACATAGCATTCGTGAGCTAAGGTGGGAGGATACATAACATTCGTGAGCTAGGAGTGAGAGGATACATAGCATTCGTGAGCTAGTAGTGAGAGGATACATAGCATTCGTGAGCTAAGGTGGGAGGATACATAACATTCGTGAGCTAGGAGTGAGAGGATACATAGCATTCGTGAGCTAAGGTGGGAGGATACATAACATTCGTGAGCTAGGAGTGAGAGGATACATAGCATTCGTGAGCTAAGGTGGGAGGATACATAACATTCGTGAGCTAGGAGTGAGAGGATACATAGCATTCGTGAGCTAAGGTGGGAGGATACATAACATTCGTGAGCTAGGAGTGAGAGGATACATAGCATTCGTGAGATAAGGTGGGAGGATACATAGCATTCGTGAGCTAGGAGTGAGAGGATACATAGCATTCGTGAGCTAAGGTGGGAGGATACATAACATTCGTGAGCTAGGAGTGAGAGGATACATAGCATTCGTGAGATAAGGTGGGAGGATACATAGCATTCGTGAGCTAGGAGTGAGAGGATACATAGCATTCGTGAGCTAGGAGTGAGATGATACATAGCATTCGTGAGCTAAGGTGGAAGGATACATAACATTCGTGAGCTAGGAGTGAGAGGATACATAGCATTCGTGAGCTAGGAGTGAGAGGATACATAGCATTCGTGAGATAAGGTGGGAGGATACATAGCATTCGTGAGCTAGGAGTGAGAGGATACATAGCATTCGTGAGATAAGGTGGGAGGATACATAGCATTCGTGAGCTAGGAGTGAGAGGATACATAGCATTCGTGAGCTAGGAGTGAGAGGATACATAGCATTCGTGAGATAAGGCGAGAGGATACGCAGTATTTGGTCAAAGAAAACGGTGAAAAATATGTACTCAACATTAATTAATTTTAAAGAGAGATTAGGTTAATTAAATATTTTTCCCTACGTAATTTTTTAGCCAGAATAAGTTACGTTGATGTGTCAACTTTGCTACAAAATAAGCATTGGGAAAATAAAAGAAATTGCATAAAAATGTGCAAAAAAAAATTCTTAGGGGGTAACTAGGCTATTTAGGCGATCCCGAAAAAAATGCATTAAGTCTTCCCTCGCTATTTATGGTTCAATAAGAACATATACGAATATTTATTGCCTGTATCAAGCATAAATTGATAATATAAAAAAGGTAGAGCTACCTGTTAAATCAGTAATTATATTGCCAGTTACAAACAGTTTATCATCAAAATTGGCCAATAATATAGAAAACTAGTAGTGTAGAAATTCTAAATACAGGAGGGCCCCACTTATACAGCAGGTTAGGTTCTGAGCTACTGTAGGGTTCTGCTTATACAGCAGGATAGGTTCCGTGCTACTGTAGGGCTCTGCTTATACAGCAGGTTAGGTTCTGGGCTACTGTAGAGCCCCGCTTATACAGGTTACGTTCCGGGCTACTGCAGAGCCCCGCTTATACAGCAGGTTAGGTTCAGGGTTACTGCTGTAAAGTGAATCATATAAAAATTATTATTATTATTATTATTATTATTATTCACTTTCAAGTACATATAAAAGCCTGATAACATGTTTACACTATCATATATTGAGAGATAAATAGAGCTAGGCCTAAAAAAGGCATATACAATACACATATTACTTACCTTCAAATATTTTCGCCATTAATTTACAGTGAGTGATGAATATATTTATTGAAGGAAGTCTAAATAAATGAAGAATGGGTATAATTGAAAACCGCTGTATTGGCGAAACATCTTAAAGCTAAGCGCTGTAAAGTGGGGCCCTCCTGCACTTGCCGTTCGAAACAACCACAGGGGGAGTTGAATAATATCTCTAGACCTTCCGTGTTGCAATCAACACATCTTCAGAGCTTGCAATGTTGCAAAAATAAGTAGGAAGTCCAGATAGATTCGTTCAGGGTAACGGCTCTAAGAATCTACTTGGACTTCCTATCATTTCTGTAACATTGCAATCTCCTGAAGATGTGTTGATTGCAACACCAAAGGCCCAGAGCTATCATTCGACTCTTCCTGTGGATGTTTTGTATCTTCTATCACTTATTCGCGACTATTGCACAACTTAAAATATTCTTGACTGGTGGTGAAGAGGTTAGGTGCAGCCTTAATGACCCTGGTGTAGATGACAGGCTTCAAACCCCAGTAACTGAAGAACCAGGAAGTTGATTGGTTAATTAGGTTTAAAGGCTATCTACTACAGGAGGGGCCATAAAGTCTGGGTGTAACCTGTACAACACCAGTCAAGAATACAACAACAACAACAACAAGGTGAGCACCTCAACACATGACAACACAGGATGTTTTTAATAAGTTAAAAGTCTTGAGTCTGATAAATATTTCCGTAGGTAGATAGCTAATCTTCTCTAAAACTTATTAACTGACCACAATATCTACTGAACATCTGGGTTTATAACTTATATATATATATATATATATATATATATATATATATATCATTCATGCTTATATACGCCGAGAGGTGTTGGACAATGGTTAATGGGGTTTATGGGTTAATGGGGTTTAAGTAAGTTTATTCAGGTAGAGGTACACATAAATACAGTTACATAGATTATCATGTAGTAGCATATGTGTACATTACCCAGGGTAACCCAAAAAAATCAGACAAAGTATCTTATTTCCATTGGGGTCCTTTTAATACCTTATTATTATATTATAGATGAGATAATATCTTATTATTATACTAGAAAGGAGATATACTAGGAATAAGGTAAACTGAGTTATTTCTATTTATGTGTTAGCTAAAAAATAAAAAATCATTCTCCTCCCTTTCTGTCGCTACATTCATTAGGTACCTTTTGGTTCTCTTCTTGAACTGGCTCATGCTATGACTGGCTTTGACATGTGCAGGCAGTCTGTTCCATTCCTTTATTGGTGTACAATAAAAAGTGTTTGAAGCCTGGCCACTGACTGTGGGTACTACAAAGTTGTGTTCTCTCCCCCCAGTACTATGACTGCTTTGGTTCCCAACCTTGACAAAATTAGCATCAAGATATTCTGGACACTGTTCGTGAGCAATTTTATAAACTTAATTTAACTTCAATTGTTTCATTGTCTTCAACATTCAGCATATCCAGTTATTGTAATTCATCCTGGCCTACATGTTCTCTTGGACCCAGGTCCAGGATGAATCTTGGACCCAGGTCCAGGATGAATCTTGGACCCAGGTCCAGGATGAATCTTGGACCCAGGTCCAGGATGAATCTTGGACCCAGGTCCAGGATGAATCTTGGTCCCAGGTCCAGGATGAATCTTACCATTTTGTTCTGGGTGATTTGCAGTTTATCTTTCAGTTTTTTTGTCAAGGCAGAGAACCATGAAGAGCAAGCGTAGTCAATATGACATTGTATAAGGGCTAGACATAGGGTCCTGCGAGCCTCAGTAGGTAGACACTGTGCTTGTCTGTAGAGGAACTTCAGTCTGGCATTCGCTTTCTTTACTACACTGTTCCCTATCAATTCTCCTGACATGCATGGGTCAAAGGGGATTCCCAGATATTTTACTGAGGAAACTGAAGTGATGGGTTCCCCATTACACCGGACATTAAAATTATTTACCCTTCTCAGTTTATATTTCGTGCCAAAGAGAATGGCTTCTGTTTTCCCGAAGAGTAACGACAGTGTTGTCTACTAACCATTTGCTGCAGGACTCCAGGTCTAGTCTTATTACATTAGCTATATCTTGTGGCTCTTTACCTGACACTAACAGCACTGTCATCTGCATACATTAGGAGTTTGCAATAGACACCCAGATGTTGCACATGTGTCTAATTTTCATCAAGGATCAAGATGTCTGAGTAAAGGATCAGGATGTCTGAGTGAAGGATCAGGATGTCTGAGTAAAGGATCAGGATGTCTGAGTGAAGGATCAGGATGTCTGAGTGAAGGATCAGGATGTCTGAGTGAAGGATCAGGATGTCTGAGTAAAGGATCAGCATGTCTGAGTAAAGGATCAGGATGTCTGAGTAAAGGATCAGCATGTCTGAGTGAAGGATCAGGATGTCTGAGTGAAGGATCAGGATGTCTGAGTAAAGGATCAGGATGTCTGAGTGAAAGGATCAGGATGTCTGAGTGAAGGATCAGGATGTCTGAGTAAAGGATCAGGATGTCTGAGTAAAGGATCAGGATGTCTGAGTAAAGGATCAGGATGTCTGAGTGAAGGATGAAGGGGTCTAAGGGGAGAAGGATCAAGAGGACTGTGATGACACACATCCTGCATGACGCAGTAACAGTTGTATACACTTGGGCCTCAGGTGACAACAATAACAAACAACTGGCAGTTCTCTCAACCAAAAAGAGACACAGTATTTTCTGTGGTTAATGCTGAATATGTTCTTGTGTGTGTTCTTGTGTGTTGTTGTGCGTGTGTTCTTGTGTGTTGTTGTGCGTGTGTTCTTGTGTGTTGTTGTGCGTGTGTTCTTGTGCGTGTGTTCTTCTGTGTTGTGTATGTGTTCTTATGTGTTGTTGTGTGTGTATGCTTATGTGTTGCTGTGTGTACTCACCTAATTGTGGTTGCAGGGATCGAGACTCAGCTCCTGGTCCCGCCTCTTCGCTGTCCGCTACTGGGTCTCTGCTCTCCCTGCTCCATGAGCTTTATCATACCTTGTCTTAAAACTATGTATGGTTCCTGTCTCCACTGTATCGTTCGCTAGACTATTCCACTTCCTAACGACTCTATGGCTGAAGAAATGCTTCCTAACATCCCTTTGATTCATCTGAGTCTTCAGCTTCCAGTTGTGTCCCCTTGTTTCTGTGTTCCCTCTCTGGAACATCCTGTCTCTATCCACCTTGTCGATTCTCTGCAGTATTTTGTATGTCGTTATCATGTCTCCTCTAACCCTTCTGTCCTCCAGTGTTGTTAGTCCTATTTCCCTCAACCTTTCTTCATATGGCATTCCCCTGAGCTGTGGAACTAGCCTTGTCGCAAACCTTTTCACTTTCTCTAATTTCTTGACGTGCTTGACCAGGTGTGGGTTCCAGACTGGTGCTGCATATTCTAGTATGGGCCTGACGTACACGGTGTACAGTGTCTTGAACGATTCCTTGTTAAGGTAACGGAACGCTAATCTTAGGTTTGCCAGTCACCCATATGCTGCCGCGGTTATCTGGTTGATGTGTGTCTCTGGAGACGTGTTTGGCGTTATACTCACCCCAAGATCTTTCTCCTTTGATGAGGTTTGTAGCCTTTGTCCACCTAGCCTGTACTCTGTCAGCGGTCTTCTTTGCCCTTCTCCGATCTTCATGACTTTGCATTTGGTGGGGTTAAATTCGAGAAGCCAGTTGCTAGACCAGATGTCAAGCTTGTCCAGGTCTCTTTGAAGTCCTGCTTGGTCTTCATCCGATGTGATTTTCCTCATTAATTTCACATCATCTGCGAACAGAGACACTTCTGAGTCTATCCCGTCCGTCATGTCATTCACATATACCAAGAATAACACTGGTCCTAGGACTGACCCCTGCAGTACACCGCTCGTCACCGGCGCCCACTGTGATACCTCATCACGCACCATGACCCGTTGTTGCCTCCCTGTGAGGTATTCCCTGATCCATTCCAGTGCCCTTCCTGTTATACACGCTTGGTCTTCCAACTTCTTTACTAATCTCATATGAGGAACTGTGTCAAATGCCTTCCTGCAGTCCAGGAAAATGCAGTCAACCCACCCTTCTCTCTCCTGCCTTACCTCTGTTACTTTATCATAGAACTCCAGGAGGTTTGTTACACAGGATTTGCCTTCCCTGAATCCGTGCTGTCTGGCGTTGATTATCCTGTTCTGCTCCAGATGCTCCACCATTCTTTTCCTGATGATTTTCTCTAAGACTTTGCATACTATACACGTAAGTGACACTGGTCTATAGTTTAGTGCCTCTTTTCTGTCTCCTTTTTAAAAAATGGGGACTACGTTGGCCTTCTTCCATACCTCAGGTAGCTGCCCAGTTTCAAGGGATGTGTTGAATATTATGGTAAGTGGCACACTCAGTACCTCAGCTCCTTCCCGAAGAACCCACGGGGAGATGTCCGGACCCATCGCCTTTGAGGTATCAAGGTCACTGAGTAACTGCTTCACCTCCCTCTCAGTTGTGTGTTCTTGTGTGTTGCTGTGTGCGTATTCTTGTGTTGCTGTGTGTGTGTTCTTCTGTGTTGTTGTGTATGTGTTCTTATGTGTATTCTTGTGTGTTGTTGTGTGTTCCTTTGTGTGTACTCCTATTTGTGGCTGCAGGGGTCGATTCACAGCTCGTGTGTGTGTGTTAGTTATTTACCATTTTGTCCTAGGCACATGTCGATTAGACACTAGGCCTGTTGTATGTGTGTGTGTGTGTGTGTGTGTGTGTGTGTGTGTAAGGAAACACTTCGAAATGTTTCCGCCCCGCCGGGAATTGAACCCGGGCCCTCCGTGCGTGAAGCGAGAGCTTTAGCCACCAGGCCACCGGGGCTCTGTATTCACCTAGTTGTGGTTGCAGGGGTCGATTCATAGCTCCTGGCCCTGTGTGTGTGTGTAGAGAGAGAGAGGACAGAGCAAGACGTCTCATCTCTCGCCTGGACACATCCTGGATAGATCTGTCATTTCAGCAGAGTCTTCAACACAGGAGGGACGTGGGTGGCCTTACTGTTATGTACAAGGTCAACATTGTCAAAGTACCACACTTGGCTACACTTCGAGGACAGCGAGAGGCAAGCTTCTATACCACAAGACGGGCAGCCAGCAGCAACTTCACTCTGGCTGTAACCTTCTCCAGAACATCACTTCATCTAAGATCATTTATCCCCAGGATGACTCGAGTCTGGTAAAGTCAGTTGATCAAATGAAAATGCTGACCCACAGATGGCTCACAGCTGGCCCACAGATGGCTCCAACTTAATCCTGTTCCCTACTTGTATGTTTCATAACAATAAAAATGCTTTCAAATGAGCTGATGTAGGTAACAGTTCTTAGCTTGTCAAAGTTAGGGATCCTTAACTTGTCAATAAAGTTAGGGATCCTTAACTTGTCAATAAAGTTAGGGATCCTTAACTAGTCAATAAAGTTAGGGATCCTTAACTTGTCAATAAAGTTAGGGATCCTTAACTTGTCAATAAAGTTAGGGATCCTTAACTTGTCAATAAAGTTAGGGATCCTTAACTTGTCAATAAAGTTAGGGATCCTTAACCTAACATTGTCAAACCCAGAGAGAGAGAGAGAGAGAGAGAGAGAGAGAGAGAGAGAGAGAGAGAGAGAAGAGAATGTTATTCCATGAATGGTATTTTGACTTATTCTTCTCTGTAAGTTTCGAATTCAGTGGAAACATCAAGCGATGTACTTCAGTATCCTGAAACATCTCACTCACTGAACTCCTATCCATGCTGAAGGACTGGTAAAACCCTCAACACCATTCCTTCAAGGCTTATACAGCGATCACATCATCCCCAGGCTGGGGGACTGATCACATCCTCCCCAGGCTGGGGGACTGATCACATCCTCCCCCAGGCTGGGGGACTGATCACTTCATCCCCAGGCTGGGGGACTGATCACATCATCCCCAGGCTGGGGGACTGATCACATCATCCACAGGCTGGGGGACTGATCATATCATCCCCAGGCTGGGGGACTGATCATATCATCCCCAGGCTGGGGGACTGATCACATCACTTCCAGGCTGGGGGACTGATCACATCATCCCCAGGCTGGGGGACTGATCACTTCATCCCCAGGCTGGGGGACTGATCACATCATCCCCAGGCTGGGGGACTGATCACATCATCCCCAGGCTGGGGGACTGATCACCTCATCTTCCAACCATTCTTCCCCTGGACTGATGAAGCCATTGGCTGGCGAAACACTTCCACAATACAAATACCCAAGTGATAAACAAGTGTCTTATTTATCCACCTGTCAGTTTTGTTTACTTAACACTTGCAAAACAAAGTGTTAATGTCGTGTCAGTATCATATATACACTTGTGTAGTGTATCAGCGTTCATCCCACTTATACAGCTGGTCCCTTTGCGTGTGACGTCACGATACCCGCTGACGTCAAAGGCTCAGCGCATGTGCATAGCCTCAGATAGGCATACCCCCTCTCTAGCGACAGACCTATAACTGGACAGACGTGGCTGGACTCTCTCCTTCTTAGTCCGTAAATATACCGTAACCATCCTACAAGGAGTGTCTATGTCTACCTAAATATCTCTCTTAAGACCCACACGACATTAATTCCGTACCACGTTCACTTGTGCTAGACAATGTTACATGTAACACCACGTTCACTTGTGCTAGACAATGATACATGTAACACTCAACATAAGTGTACTCCATTACCCTCCCCCCCTAACAAAATGAGTGTTTTTGCCAGGCCACAATTCTCGTGGCTTAGTTGGTACCGATCTTGTTTCACATGCTGAGGGTCCGTGGTTCGATCCCCGGAAACGCTGGGCATGTTTTCTTACACCTGCTGTCACTGTTCACCTAGCAGTAAGTAGGTACCTGGGCGTTAGTCACCTTACACCTGCTGTCATTGTTCGCCTAACAGTAAGTAGGTACCTGGGCGTTAGTCACCTTACACCTGCTGTCACTGTTCACCTAACAGTAAGTAGGTACCTGGGTGTTAGTCACCTTACACCTGCTGTCACTGTTCACCTAACAGTAAGTAGGTACCTGGGTGTTAGTCACCTTACACCTGCTGTCATTGTTCGCAAAATTATTTAGCATAATCCTGGTAAGTTGGTACATGAGTGTTAGTCGACTGGTGTGGGTGGCATCCTGGGGGAGTTAATATACCTCAGATAGAGCTGGGTTTTGAAGTGAGCTGAAGTTAGATAACAGCTCTTAAGCCTGTAAATTCAAATGTAAAAAAAAAAATCTTCACTCTTGTTTATATAAAATTCCTTGTAAACAATTATATGCTTCATGCGCAGACAAGCGCTACTATGTTCTTTGGTTGCGGCCAGCACCACCAGCCTGGTTGACCAGGTTATCAACCAGGAGGCCTAGTCTTTAATTGGCTCAGGGGAAGGTGGTGAAACAGTCTTCAGGTAGTCCCAGACAAGGCAGACAAACCAAAGCTCTGACCATTCCCTCAATTTCAATAATAAAAACATACAATGGGAACAAGTCAACCATGTCCTAAATGAAACAAGCTGCGAAGATATCCTAAACAACACGGATCCCAACCTTTGCCTAGAAAAAATAAACTCTGTGGTTCTTGAGAACTGCTCAAGACACATTCCAATAATAAAAAGAAATAGAAGATGTAAACTAGAAAGAGAGAGACGCTCCCTATTCAGACTAAGGTGAAGAGTCACAGAGCTGCTGAGAGGGGTCAATATCTCTGAAATACGAAGGAGGCACTGGTCAATAAAAGTGCAAATATCG
This sequence comes from Cherax destructor, assembly GCA_009830355.1. Taxonomy (NCBI): domain Eukaryota; kingdom Metazoa; phylum Arthropoda; class Malacostraca; order Decapoda; family Parastacidae; genus Cherax; species Cherax destructor. Next base: position 874 of record WNWK01011685.1, on the reverse strand, counting down.
TACTTAAGCTGAAGGAATCTTACAGGAGACAAGAATCGCAGGAACAACTAAAAGCCATAAAGGAAATTGAAAAAAAAATACTTCTTCTCTTATGCCAAATCTAAGGAAAAAACATCCAGTATTGGGCCCCTGCTTAGGCGAGATGGGACATACACAGATGACAGCCAAGAAATGAGTGAGATACTAAAGTTCCAATACAACTCAGTGTTCAGCGAGCCGCTGCCCAGACTAAGGGTCGACAATCCAAATGAATTCTTTATGAACGAGACCCAAAATTTGGTCATCTCAAAAATCTCTGATATTATCCTAATACCACAAGACTTTGAAAAGGCAATAAATGACATGCCCATGCATTCTTTCCCAGGCCCAGACTCATGGAACTCCGTGTTCATCAAGAACTGCAAGAAGCCCCTGTTGCGTGCTGTTATGGGGTATTATGGACTTGTTATGGGGGCTATGGAACCCAGCATGTATTGTTGTAATTAATTAACATATGAATGCCTAATTATATTGAATTAATCGGGAGTACTGCTAGTTGGGTTAAAAGGCTTGGCCATCCTTAAACTTAAAAGCTGAATTACCTGATCTCTCAATATAATAGGTTATATAAATAATGCACACATTTAATTAAGTAATAATATTAAGTTGCATGTCTCATTGTAATAACTTAAGATATGTTGAGAGGATGCAAAGTGATGTGGATGTTTTGAGGGGAGGAGCTTAGAGAGATGCTGGCTTCCCACAATCCTTCCTGAGGGAACAATGGCGGCTGGAGGGAGCTGTTGTTGTTGGTGCTTATCTTATCTTGGCTTCAGGGCTGAATGAGAGCCCAAAAGGTAATAGGGAGGGTTGTAGATCGATGTTACCATGACAT